>PVHT020001179.1:3780538-3823765 GCA_004024745.2 Catagonus wagneri
CACTGGGATCAAAATATTCCTTAAATGGTTACAACTATGGTATCTCCAACCTCTTTTGTCTTTGACTTTGGGTCTTAATTTGAGCCAAAGTGGGCTTTCCTTTAAAAGGTCATAGTTGATTGGCTCTTCATGATTGTTAATAATTTTGCTAAAAATAGCTCTTTAGGTTTTTTGCTGCTAGGGTTTAAAAACTTTTATAAATTTCCAATTGATTCTCTTATAGTATTGAAATTTCACTCTCCCCCCAACCCCTCTAGTCTTGACACTTTGCCTTTGCTGGAAACTCAGTGAACCCTTCCATTGCCTTACCATATTTACATATACATTGCATTGGTTTCTTTCTAGCTTTCAAATGGTAAAAAATTTAAGTAAGCAATTTTTATTACAGAAAATTTGGAAAATATAAAAGAGCACTGAAATGAAGTAAAAGAGTTCACAACCTCACAGACTTATCCTGAAGTATATAAAGAAGTGAATGTCTTGCCCATAATCCAGCCTCATTTTCCAGAAGTAATACTGTCAGTAGTATATGAGGGTATCATTCCAATTGTTTTTTATGCTTAAAAAAAGCAAATATTCATACATAAACCTTTATACATATATACATACATCATGAAAATTTTTTCAACAACACAAGGTTATGCTATATAATTCTCTGTAATGTGATTTTACTCTCTTAATAGTATTTTTGTGGACATACATTCCAAGTCAGTACATATCTTCATTTTTTTAGTGGCTAAGTAGAAATTCAGTTATGTGCATGACCTAATGTATTTAACCAATCCCCCACTGATGAACATTTAGGTTGCTTGTGATTTTTTTTTCTCTTTTGCTATTGTAACAAGCTTGCAATGAGAAGGCACTTTGAACTTCTTTTCCTAGACTCACGCCCTTATGCTATAAGGTAATTCTTAGAATTGTGAGTGCTTTATAATAGAGTATCTGCAGCTTAATATTAGATGGAGAGTCCAAATTACTTTTCAGGATGGTTGAACCTATTCAATCTCTACCCACAATAGGCTGTATCCTGTGTATGTAGCTTTCACGTCACACTTATAATTTATGTTTCTTTGAGGTTTTATCTCTATGTGATAATTCTTCCATCTGAGCTTCAAGCTACTTAATTCAGTTTTCAACGATGTTTTTGAGTTCCAAGAACTCTTTCTTTATCTCAGATTGCTCCTTCGTAATAACTTCTCCAGTCTCCCTAGGAATTTATGTATTTTCTTTTAGAGTTCTTTTGATTTCTTCTTTTAAGAACACCTCACAGAGAGCCACCTTTTCTGATTATGTTGTTTTTCCACCCTCAAACTGCTGAGTCACCTTTAAGGTTTTGTGCATCTTCTCTTTCCACTATTACTTATCTATAAAATCCAGCTCTCCTGATCCATAAGGGAGGAGAGGTCTTTAGCACATATGTCGTGAGGCTGCTGGGGTCTCCTAAGTAGTAGAGGATCTGCCAGTGGTGAGAAGTAAAGGAAGACTCTTTCCCTGGGCTGCTAGGCCAGGACCTCTCAACAGAATGGTATGGGGGAAGTGTCCAAGTTCTCCAGGTTCTCTGTTGAGTATAAGCATTCTCTTCAAGTTAAATACAATTGGTATATTCTTCAGTCATGATCTTCTCAAAAACAAAAACAAAAACACAAAGAAACAGCAACACACCTAAATACAAGTCCCCAAACAATAAATAAACATCTGTGCTGAAACCAAGGTGACCAATCAGACCAAGAGTAGATAGCCTCTCATTTTTAGGACAAAGGTATTAAGAAATTTGCATAAGCATGGCACTCTCAGAAAGTGTGTCAATAATATTATTAACTATATTCTATGTTGGATATGAGGATATTTTGGCAAAATGATTTCATTGCACACTCTATTCAAACAGTATATATTAATTATCAATAGCAATAAAGTAGATGTTCCTTTTTGGCCAGTAATGCATTTATCAACACATACCGGATATTTAAAATGTATCCTAGGTGTTGAACATATAACAATGGCAAAATCATGGTGATTATTTATTTTATCATCAGGGCATTTACATGAGACATCTTCTAGAAAAATGACTCTGCAATTATAGTATATGTGTAGTAAGTACTATGTTACAGCTATGTCTAAGGTATTGTAAAGGAGGTTCTCCATAAATCAGATAAAGGCAGTTTTTTTCCAAAGAAGAGGGATTATGGATTTGTGAAAAAGAAATACGTTAAACGTTGATGTAAGTTTGGGAAATACTGGGTTAAAGAGAGTGAAATAGGTCTTTCTACCGCAATCTTTCTTTTTCTTTTTCTAATATTTATTATAAATTCCAGGGGAGGTTGATGTCCCAAATTTATATGACCAAAGGACCCTTCCTTTTTTTTTTATTTTTGCATTATAGCTGGTTTACAGATTTCTATCAAATTTTCCAACTGCACCGCGTAGTGACCCGGTTACATGTACAGATATGGATTTGTCACATGTGATTAGACATAGTTCCCTATACTATACAGCTGGATCTCCTTGTTTTTCCATCACGGAAGCACTAGTTAACCCCATTCCCTCCCACCCCCTCCCGCACCCTCTTGGCAACGACAAGTCTGTTCCCCATGTTCGTGATTTTCTTTTCTGTTGAGAGGTTCATTTGTGCAGTGTTTTAGATTCCAGTTATAAGAGATTTCATATGGCATCAGTCTTTCTCCTTCTGACTTGCTTCACTCAGTATGAGGGTCTCTAATTCCATCCATGTTGCTGCGGATGACATTATTTTATCCAAAGAACCTTTCTTGTCAAGCATTTTGAGGGACAGCCTGGGGGAACAATTGCCCGGGTGATTTAGGGGAGCTCTCCAGAGGAGTAAGGTCAGAGCTGAGATTTCAAAATGAACACGTGTGAGCGAGGAGAGGTAGGAAGGGCAGTGTTAGCCGAATAGCCTGTGCAAAGGCACAGAGACAGGACAGGAGCTGAGGTGATGCTAAGCAGCTCAAAACAGCTGGACTAAAGAATTCCCTGTGAAAAGTGAACAGAGGTGGGAGCAGAGATAAGCAAGAATCAACCATATCATTCTACCCAGGTAAAAGGTTGAGCTTCACCCTGAAAACCAGAAGTGTATTTAAAGGTTTCTAAACTAAAGGAGAGGTAAGAATGAATCTGCTTTGTCGAAAACATCACCCCGGTCACAGAATAGCTGTGGACTGCAGCTAGGTCAGCCTAGAGAAATGAAGCATGCTCAAAGAGTTATTGAACTAACCCAAATGTCAGTGTGGAGGGACTGAACTAGAGGAGAAAAATGGGTGAATAGGTTGGAGAGATAAAATAGATGGGATAGAAGCATAGAGAACAGATAGTTATGTTAGGTAGATGGATAGATAGATAGATAAGGGGCTAGCAAGAGTCTGCAAGACCAGGTGGCTGACTGGAGATGGGGTGAATGGGATGTAACGGATTAGGTGTTTTCTGGGGGACGAGTTGTGTGATAAAGGTCACTTAGAGAGATCTGGAATATGGGAGGAGGAGCAGATTTGGACTGAACCTAATGACTGAATACGGAGGTAGCATTCAGGTGAGAAGGGATGGAGGCCCAAACTGAAGCTGCTGCCAAGGTCTTAGACATACTGAATTTGAAGAGCTCTTGGAACATGTAACTGTTTTGATCCTAGCAGGTAAATCTATCGGAGATAATAGCAGTGCTAGAAACCCAAGGTCATGTAATTATTCCTTGGGAAGCAAATCTCATTTAGAAGTTGTCTACTCAAAACCCCTCAACTGACAAAGACATGTATGAATTATTTTTAAAAGAACATGGAATGGTAAAAAATATATATATATATTATTTAGAGCCCAAACTGACTAACCTTTTCTGCCTTCTAAGTAAGGAGATGAGCTTATTCATACCAGTAGGAAAACTCTGTTTCAGGGTTTTTCAACCTTGGCACTACTGACATTTAGGGTCGGATATATCTTTGTTGTGGGGGCTGTCCTGCACGTTCTAGGATGTTCGGCAGCATTCCTGGCCTCTACCCAATAGATGCCAGTATTAACCCCTTTCCGCAGTACTGATCACCAGAATGTCTCCAAACATCGCCAGATATCCACAGGCAGGGTACAACTCTGCTCCCACTCCCATAAATGCCGGTCCCTGCTCCCCTCCCAGACTGAGAACCACTGCTCCCAGCTCTTCCAGTGACATCATGTGGTAGAATTAGGAAAACTCCACTAATTCTTTTTTTGCCAGGAAGGGTGAAACCCAGAGGAGATGGCCTTCTGTTTAGCAGAGTTGCTAATGAGTATTGGCAAATGCATAGTTGGCCTAGACCTTTGAATCAATGCTGTGGAAGTTAAATTCTTCTACAGAAGAAAGGGAGAGGAACCTAATTCCTAAAGTAAATTGAAGGGAGCTTGCTGGGCAGCAGGGAGGCTGCTGTTTTACAGAGAAGATAGCAGTGAGGAATTCTTGATGGCTGGGAGGTTGCAGGACCTTTAATTACAGGGATGCTGAACATTCAGTCTTAAACTATTGACTGTTTTGTGGTGTAAGACTCCCCCATTGTTCTGAAGTAGAAGCTCAAACCAAATGTGGCTGTGAAGCTGTCCATTCTCAGGGTTTTGTAGAGATGTTCAGGGTGTGGCTTAAGCTTTTACACTTTGTCACTTCCTCCACTGCCATTTCCCATTCTTTAAAAATTATTATTTTTTTCCTTCTTCTTTCACATCCTACAGTAAAAACTTTCATTCTTGGAGGTTATTTCTTTCAATTGGAATTACCAGTGAGTTTAAATTCCCTGTGGGTTACTGAATTTCTGAAGTTGCAGGAGGCCACAGATTGAGTCCCTCCGGGCTGGACAGAGGAGAGCTTGGGGTGAGTGACATCGTAAATGACAGGGGGGTCCTCTCACCTGATGCCTCGGTACTAATGGGTAAGTTGAGGTCTAAAGTGGAGCAGAATTATGTTTTAGGAACAGAGCTTAGATCTTTTGGCTTCTGGTTCTGTACTTCTGCTAGCAGAGCACGCTGTCTAGGAAATCACCGCTCTCTGATTAGCTGACACTCGTATCTAGAAAGGTCTCTGATTTTTTGCATTAGCAGCTTCAAGATAACAATCTTGCTAGAAGAAGAAAACAGAGTAAAGGCTATGTAATTAAAGGTTCACTCCAAGGAACTATTAAAGCTCTGCTTATCTTCCAATCTTTCCTCCTTGACATCATTTAAATATTATCTGGCTCAGAATATTTTCTACATTCAAACATCTCTTTTCAAATTTCTATCTTTTGTCAGCTGACAGTATAGACTCATGAAATCCTTTCATGTCTCATAGACTGCAAAAGTCCAAATCTTATAATTAAATAATGAATTTCTAAGGATTAATTATTCAAATGTCAAAGAGATGGATTTTGGCAAGGAATGAAATATCTTTCAAATCTGCTGTAGATAATATGAGAGCTGATGAATGGCCAGTGTTTACATATCTAGCTATCAAGTTCAATGAAACATTTCCTTTGAAGTCACTTACAAAAATGTATGAAGTCTGTATATATAAAATCCCAAACTCACACTGAAGTTGTGTCTCACAAAAGGTGACCTCAGTTGATGCTGCTCCAAAACTCTTCCATCAGGAGAGCAATGGCGCAAATTCTTTATAAAATGGAGCAGGAACCCAGGCAACTTCTTATTCATCTTTTTATCTTCTTCATTGTCTAGCAGAATTTTCAGTGCATCGTGCCTCTTCAATACGTAGCAATTAAATGAATCAACCTCCAGGCTTCACCAGCATCAAGATTCCATCTGCCCAGGAGCCTCCCACATCCACACCGCCCTGTCACCCATACCTGCTCCCAGAACCAGGTATGTAATTTGTGGGACTCATTGCAAAAACAGAAAGGTGGGGCCCCTTGTTATAAGATGATTAAGAACTTCCAGACAGTGAAAACAGAGCATGAAACAAAGCCTGAGGCCCTGCATAACTGCATCAGGTGGGGCACGCTCATGGAGCCGATCCTGTGTTTTCAGCCAGCTTCCCAGCTTTCTGAGTCCTTCATGCTGCTAATCACACCACCTAGGCCAAGGGCAGACTCACGCTCAAGCTGTCCATAGCCCCTTCTTTCCTGTCTCTCAATTGGACCCCTCCTTCTTGGGTCCATGTCCTTCCATCTTCATTGTGCTTTCTGGACCCCTGTGCTAAGATGAAAGAACTCACCTCTGTCTTCTTCTCAGTTCATCTCCTCACCTGAGCAGAAACCAGGTTTTCCCACCTACCTAGTCCTCTCCAATGGGCCACTATTATTTCTCCCTCCAAAGTGAAAATGCATAAGGGGCAGGTCTATTTGCCTTTGAACCTTAGTGGCCTTTCTGGACCATTTGCTAAATCGTTCTTGCTCCACATAATTTCTTGCACCCTTTCCTTATATCTTACCCTTTGTCATTGGATGTTTTCCATGGCTGTCTTCTGCCTCCCTTCTGACCCAGAGTGTGGCTCCCAGCTTTCCTCTTATCGCCCACCTTTCTTGGTATGTGTGATATTTGCATCAATGATCTTGCAGCTCAAAGATTTCCACAAAACCACTGATCTTCATTTCCATTCACTTCAGACACTCACTGGCAGACCTCAACCTGTATTATCCCCAGGAACTACTCCACTTACAAGATCCACTTATAAAATGTGTATTCTAATCATGGGCAACTTGGAAAATATAGAAAGCAAAAACAAATTAATAAGAACAACGAAATAAATTAACCAATCACACAAAAAAGAACCATCATTCTATCTTAATGACAACACTGTTAGAATTTTAGAAACCACACCCCCAGTCTTCTATTCATAAAAATTGAAACTGTAAGAGTTTTGATGAGTCTTAACCATAAAAACAGAGGCTATTGATCTCATTTGGGATATCAGATTAGGAATGTTTATCGGAGAGTTCAAGGTAAGCTGAAATCTGAAAGCTGGGATGGAGCAGCTCATTGAAGGAGAGAGGGAAGATCATTGTAAGCAGAAAGCATAGCTTGTACAAAGGTCCTGAGGCAGGAAAGAGCATCTTTGAGGACCTAAAGGAAAGTTATTGAGTAAGAACAGGGTGAAATGAATTACCTGGGTTCAAATCTCAAATTATTTACTTCAGCCTCAATTTTATCCTCGGTAAACTAGAGACCATATTGGCCTTCCTCTATGCTGGTTGGAAAGATTAAATATGTTTCTGCATGGAAAGCACTTAAAATAGCATCTGGCATACAGTAAAGCTTTCTTAAAACAGGGAAAGTGTAGATAGGTTAAATGGTCAGTGTGGAAAAGGGACTGTATCTCTTTTGTCTCCCCATGTTCTCTGTGAGGATAAAGCCATGAGTGACAGCTATTGGTATAAACAAGTAAACAAATATGGCTGCTCTCTTCACTCCCTTTCTTTTCCACCCAGGAAGAGGGTGACTCACTAAACTATGGGAAGTCTGCCCTGTGGTTGACCCACTGGGCCATTTTCCACAGACAAGAGGTTTCCCAGCTGTAGGTCACTGCTATCCTGTGCACATTGTTCCAGGCTCCTAAGTTAATGCTGCAAGTCATGGGTTCAGCTGTGACTGGACAGGAGAGTGATGACTGTGTGGTTCTGGGCTTCAGGCACTTCAGTTCAGAGGCAGAAGCCCTGGTTTGGCTTCTGCAGTGAAGTTTTCTGGTTACCATGTATTTTGGATTTATTGGACACTCCCCAGCTATCAATGAAGTCGATATTTTGATATCCATTTAGTGAAGAAGAGCAGCTGAAGAATTAGAATCCTGATCCCCAACAAGTTAGTGGACTGGAGACCTTAAGATTAAATGCAAACATTTGGAGAGCAAGACACAGACATGAAACTGCAGATTTTGGTACAGCTATTATGACTGCTTTAGTGTGAATGGGCGGTGCCAGCCTTTGTTTATGAGTTGTTTGGTGATGGCCTTTAGTAAATGTGCTGCTGAGGCCAATATTGGATTTTCTGGGCTTTCAAGTAGAAAAACAACAACAAAACCCCAGCTAGATTCCATCCAAAGCAGAGAGAAGAATGATTTTGGCCTGCAGAGTAATGCTAGGCACTAGGAATACTCACTCAGCTGGGGGGTTCCTGTTTATCTTGTTGGAATTGCACAGGCCTAGAGCAAGACTGTGGAAGGACCAGCCTCTTGATTTAGGTTGCTTGCTCACAGGCTCCTGGGGCTCTCTGCCAAATGCTCTCACGTTGGCTTTTTTCATAAGGCTTATTTCTTAAATGACATATGATTTCTTAATCCATAGCTGATTATGCTATTGATTGAAGAGACCCTGACCCAGATAAAAATTGAAAAAGGCGCTGACTCCCTGCTTTGTTATCTTTAGGTATTCAGCTTGGAAGTATATTTAAAAGGCCATTTTCTTGAACTATCTGTTTCTAGGGTAGATTTGCTTACAGAGTTAAGGAAGAGAGGAGCTGGTTTAAAATGCAGGCTTTGATCTTGCCTTTAGAACAAAAGCTGTTAGAAATGAAAGAAGAGTAAAGGAAGATGCTGAGTGGAAAGAAAAGGAGTTACTTCTTTAGGAGAAATACTGAGATTTGAGAATCTAAATTTGACAGGTATGAACCTAAAATATTTTAAATGCTCTTAAAGTTGGCAAGAGGCATGGCTGAGGCTTTAAAAATCCAACAAAAATTAAAGAAAGAAAATAAGGGAGATTAATGTCTTGGAAGATGATCATATATGGGGGACTGTTATGAAGCTGCCCAAAGGAGGGCTGGGAGAGCCATGCAGAGGGCCACATGGAATCTGCACAGCCCTGTGAGAGATGACTAGGAAGATCTGAGTGGCAATTTCCAGTTATTTAACTGGTTCCAAGACAACATAGTTATCGCAGCACTGAAGCAGGTTAAGCAGATGCCATGAGGAACCTTGTGCTCTAGTCTTTTCAGATGACTCAAGGAGAATGAGACTAGCCAACCTTAAGTGAATTCCATCCCACCTCCCAGGGCAACATCTAGCAATATCTGGAGGCATTTTGATCATCATGATTTGAGGAGGGGAGGCTACTGGATGCTAAATATACTATAATGCACAGGATAGCTACCCCTCCCCCCCAAAAACCCCAAAGAATTATCCAGTATGAATTATTCGTAATCCTGAGATTAAAAAACTGCCTTAAGGAAAACCAGGCTGGACTACAACACTTGAGTCTAGATGGAGTCGACTATTGGGCTGATGGGTAGAATCATCCAACTCCGAGACCCAGATGTGGACAAAATTTATTTGTACTATCGATATTTTGGCAGATTCTGAAGTGGCTGGCTTCCTATATCTCATTAAGGAGAATCTCAAAGGACAGAATCTGGAATGACATCATGAAGAACACAAATGAATGGGGCTGAAAGCCAAGAGGAAATAAAAAGGCAAGATGCTGTGATCCAGCCAGAGATATTAGCGCTATATACAGAAAAGGTAGAAAACCAAGTTACAAAGAATATTACACTTTAAAAAACAGCTGAGTTTGTTTGAAAAGAGTGAAGAATGAGAGACAAATTCTCAAGATCCACTAGAAGCATTTGTTACTGAAAAAGGTTGAAGGTGGCAGAGGCGAATGTCCTTGCTACCAAGAAAGCAGCATAATTTACTTAAGGCCTCGAGATTTAAAAATTGAGGAAAAGCAACTTTTGGGGGAAGAGCACGTGGTAAAGGATGGAATTCCCACCTGAGCATGTAGGCTGCAGCTGCCTCGTTAAGAGCTTCAGCCTGAGCATCTGTTGAGGACAAGGGTCCACTGAGGTAAATATGCAAGCAAAGAAGGTAAATAATTCAAAGATGGGTCTACAGTAGTGGTTTTCAAACTCAGCATGCTTTAGAAGCATCTGGAGAGCCTGCCATAATCCGGATTTCTGCATTCCACCCCTGGAGCCTCTGAGACAACAAATCTAGGTGGATCTTGAGAATCTTCCTTTTTAATAGCTCTCAGGTGATACGCCGATGCATCACCTGGTGCACGTCTGTATTTTGAAAAACCACTGGTCTACAGAATTCCAGTGTAGGGAGCAAAAGCAGTGCACACTGCCTCCTGGGATCCTGAAAAATATGGAGAAAGATGAAGAGTACAGCCAGACATTGAGACATTGGGGAAGGCACGAGCACGAACCTCACTTAGATAAGACACCTCTCCCTTGTGAACACCTTGATCCAAGCAGAGGAAGCTGAGTCATTGGAAAGAGCCTACACAGGATATAGCACTGGGGAAAAGGGCAACATGTATGGGTCAAAACTGGAATGGAAATAGAAAGGATTGAAAAATACAGTATAGGAAACAAACCATGGGGAGACCTGGAGATGAGGGCCACCACTGAAATTTATTAATTTTGTAAGTGTCTCAAATGCCAGTCTCTGAAGGAGGAAGCAGGATGCATGAGCAGATCCCTTCTCCCTCCTTGCCTCAAAGTAGATGGGAAGCACAGGGCTACAATGAACTTATTAATACGTCTAGGCACAAAATTTCTGTGCTCAATTGTTTATGTTCCCAGGTCATGGATTCTAAGCAAGCGTTATTACAAAGCTGACCCCAAGAATTCTCTTTCTTTCTCCAAATGTTTGTCAGCCATTCTCCCTAGGTAACACTTAGCCTTCTGCTATGAGCCATGGCTGATAATGACAGCTCACATTCAAAACTTTGTATTCCACCTGTCACTTAGTTCTCTGTGCATATTTTCTATCCACAGGAAGAGCAATTGAGTAGTCAGATTCAGGCACCAAACTCCATCCTATGTTTCTCAAATCCAGTGAGAGATGGTTCAACTAAACTCTGATACATGTATCTACTAAGGTACTATCATATAACCATAAAAAACCTCCAGAAATTTATCAGGAGTTGTAATCACATGGAAGAAATGCTTATGGTACAATGGGAAGTAAAAATAAAACAATAAAATCAAATATTTAATATCACAATTGCATGAAAACATAAAAGCAAATAACATACTATTCACAGTTGAAACTATGGATAGAAATGCAGCAGAATGGATAGTGGGGTGCTCCTCAAGTAATAGAAACTTTCTCCAAAATTTTTGTTTATTAAATTGAATGTTATATATAACAGGAATTGTAAACCTTATCAATTTTAAGTATTTAAATGCAAGTGCTGGCATTAGAAAGTCATGGGGACCTGTTTCTAGAAGACAGGAGGAGAAGCTAAGTGAACAACTATTAAAACTGTCGGGAAGGTGTGAGTAGAGATGTGTTTTGAGACTTGTGACTGGAGCGAGGATTTACAAGGGGGAGAGAAGAATCATTCATCCAACAGGAGGACATTCTTAATATTCCAGAACTAACAGAGAGTTGATGTACAGTAATAGAAAAGATGTCAAGCAAAGCTGGACTCATATTGCTAACAAATTGCAGAAGTGTGAAGAAAAAGTTTTAACACTCTAGAGATATGATGAAAATCAACAAAGTTAGTTTAATGAATACCACATGGGAAAATAGAATGACTTGGCTATGAAAAAAAATCAGAAATCTCCTTTTGAAAGGATGGTTGCAGTATCACTTTCCATTATAAATGAGGAATATAAACACGTTGTCAAAAATACACATTGTCAAATGAATTTGAAGAAAAATATTTTAGCTTTCTGTCAGCTGACTAGAATAAGTTTAGATTTTAATTTAGGCATCAAGAGAAATGACCTAATGGTTTATGAGCAGCTTTGCAGAGAGCAGAAGTGATAAAAATTGCAAACAGATGATATGTAAATAAATATTTGCATCACTGGTATAAATATTTAGAAGTGCTGACAACTCCCAATTATCTTGTTTTAATTGGTTCACATAGAAACTAACTTTCGACGATCACACTTGGTCAATTAACACTTTAGTAACTCAGCTAAGGCCTTTGATCTTAAGAGTGCTTTTGAGGACAAGTCTCTCTTTGTATGTTGGAGAAATAAACTCTTCATTCAGTCAAGAAAATACAGTGGTTTGTGAGTCTCCTTCTGCAGCCAACGAAGTCTTGGTCCAGGAGAATGGAGCCAGAAAGGTTGTAACATTAAATTGTCAAAAGCAGTGGTGCTGTGATTATGGGTAGGGAGGAGTGAAAGGGACAAAGCTCATGAGAAGTGCTGGACATTGTCTTTTAAATGTTTGTGTCATGACAGCTGTTGCCAGTCAGTTATTTATGATCGCAAGAAGCACCCAGTTTTCTGAGAGGCACAACCTAGGTGTCATTTCAGAAAAGAAAGCAGGCATAGTCTAAAAACTCAACCATTTCTTGCCCTTCTCATTCTCAATTTATATCTCACTACCAGCTTCCTTGGATAGCTAAATACTTTTATTTAAAAAATCAGATATCTTGAAGGAGAGGTGGTGGTATAAGAAAATCCTGAACTCACACCTCCCATGGACACAACATACAGCTACATATGGAATAATTCACTTGGAAACAGACCTAGAAATTGGATGAACAGAGCCACCACAACAAAAGGTAAAAGAGCAAAAGAATTGGAGAGACCAGGATATGGTCTTTATTTTTTTCCACCTGCAGCATATGGAAGTTCCCAGGCTAGGGGGTTGAACCAGAGCTGCAGCTGCCAGCCTATACCACAGTCACAGCAATGTGCGATCTGAGCCACATCTGTGACCTACACTATAGCTCTCAGCAATGCTGGATACTTAACCCACTGAGTGAGGCCAGGGATCCAACCCACATCGTCATGGATACTTGCTGAGTTTGTTACTGCAAGGCCAAAGAGGAACTCCCCAGAGATGTGTCTTACCAACAAATACCCCACACCACACCCATGGTTATCCCCAGTCAGGAGGATCACAAGCAATCTTTTTCTTGAGGAGCAAGGGATTCAAATTCCATCTAAACAAGGCACCCCAACCCCTAGATCCTACACAAGAGAGAAAATCCTCTCCCCAAATATCTGTTTTTGAATACTAATGCCCAGGAACTATAGAATTGCAGGAAAAGGAAAACCCTCTCTGAAAGGATTCTCACACAGACTTAAAGGCAACACAAAAGACCAAAAAGGCAGCACAAAAACATAAGAATAAAAACACATACATGAACCCAGAGGTGAAGGGGAGCTACTTACTAATCTTGAAGTGTCTGCTATTAAGGAAGGAGCAAGTTGGGACATTCCCTGGGGACTGAGACATTGGTAGGAGCCATTTTTGTAGTCTCAGGCTACCTTGCTAATATTGGTGCTGGCAGGTGCCATTCCAGAATTCACCTTCTAACCTGTTGATTCCAGTAGGCATGCCCTATTGAGAGCCTTGCCCACCCCTGAACCTTGGGGAGGTCTCACAGCCAGCTGAGTGATAGCTTCACCCACCTGTGTACACAGCAATTGGGGGCAGGCCCCATAACTGGCCTAGAGGCCAGCCCTGCCCACCAGTGCACTGTGGTAGCCATGGGCAGGGCACAAAGCCAGTCC
The DNA here is from genome assembly GCA_004024745.2 of Catagonus wagneri. Classification (NCBI taxonomy): domain Eukaryota; kingdom Metazoa; phylum Chordata; class Mammalia; order Artiodactyla; family Tayassuidae; genus Catagonus; species Catagonus wagneri. Next base: position 3,793,922 of record PVHT020001179.1, read on the forward strand.
TTATACACCACAACAGCAACTGCAGCCCCATCACAATAGGAAGGTGTAACAACCCACATAAGGGACATATCTTGAGCACCTGGCCTCTGTGGTTAGGTCAGATTGCACCTCTGAACCCCATAGGATATCTAAGTAAGTCTATTCCTTGAAGCCTGAGGGGGATAGCTAATTTAGCTAACACACTGAAACAAGCACAGATAATTAGGCAAAATAAAGAGATAAAGGAATAGGTTTCAATTGAAAGAATAAGACAAAACCTCAGAAAAAGAACTAAATGAAAAAGAGATAAAGAATTTATCTGAAAAATAGTTCAAAGCAATGGTCATAAAGACGTTCACTAAATTTGGGGAAAGAATGGATAAATACAGTGAGAATGTCAATGAAGTGATAGAAAATAAAAGAAAGTACCAAAAAGGAGTTAAAACAGAACTGAAAATATACCAGAGGCATTCAACAACAGACTGGATGAGGTAGAAGAGTGAATCAGTGCACTGGAAGACAAAGCAATGGAACTAACCCAGACGAATGTCAAAATGAAAATAGAATTATAAAAAGTGAAGCTACCTTAAGGGATCTTTGAGACGATATTGAGCAGAATAACATTCACTTTATAGTGGTCCCAGAAAGAGAAAGAAGAGAGAAAGAACCAGAAAAAATAACTGGAGAAATAATGGCTGAAAACTTCCTTAATTTTGGGAAAGAAACAGACATTCAGGTCTGGGGAGCCCAGAGAATTTCAAATAAGATGAACCCAAACAGACACACACCAAGATACACTGTAATTAAAATGTTAAAATTAAGGATGAAGAGAGAATCCTAAGAGCATCAAGCGAAAAATGACTAATTATGTACAGGGAAATCCCATAAGGCTATCAGCATATTATTTTCAACAGAAATTTTACAGGCCAGAAGGGACATATTTGAAGTGCTGAAATAAGAAAACTTCCAGTCAAGATTTCTCTGCCCAGTAAGGTTATCATTTGGAATGGAAGGAGAGATCAAGCATTTGCCAGATAAGCTAAGGCTAATAGAGCTCATCATCACTAAATTTTCCCTGTAAGAAATGTTAAAAGGATTTCTTTAAGCTGAAAAGAAATGGTGCTAAATGATAATAAGGAAACACACAGAAGTAAAAAAATTCCACATAATAAAGTTAGTGGATCAATTACTTATAAAGTAGACATGAATGTTAAAAGAAAGCATAAAAGATAAAATAATTAGTTAAGGGATGCATAAAATAAAAAGATGTAAAATGTGTCATCGAAGGTTTAAAAGGGAGGGAGATAAAAAGTTAAAGCTTTGGAATGTGTTCAAATTTAAGTTTCTACCAACTTAAAACAGGCTACTATTTGCATGGGGTGTTATATGTGAACCTCACAGTAACCACAAGGAAAAAACTCATAGTAAATACACAAAAGGAAATGATAAAGGGATCTAAACATGACATTAAAGAAAGCCATAGGAGTTCCCATTATGGCTCAGTGAAAATGAATCTGAATAGGAACCATGAGGTTGTGGGTTTGATCCCTGGCCTTGCTCAGCCAATTAAGGATCTGGCATTGCTGTAAGCTGTGGTGTAGGTTGCAGACATGGCTTGGATTTGAGGTGGCTGTGGCTGTGGTGCAGGCTGGCAGCTGTAGCTCCAATTAGACCCCTAGCCTAGGAAACTCCATATGCGTGATTACGGCCAAAAAAGAAGAAAACCATAAAAATATAAGGGAAGAGAGAAACAGAAGAAAAGAACAGAGACAAGTTACAAAAATAGGCAGAAACAATTAAAATGGCGATAAGTACATATGTATTGATAATTTAAATGTTAATGTTCTAAATTCTCCAATTAAGGCATAGAGTGGCTGAGTGGGTTAAACAAACAAACAAACAAAACGCTGCCTATAAAAGACTCACTTTGGAAGAAAGCACACATAAAGACGGAAAAAGATATTCCCTGTACGTGGAAATAGAAAAAAGAAAGCTGGAGTAGCTCTACTCAGATAAAACAGACTTTAAAACAAAGACTGTGATAAAAGACAAAACAGGGCATTGCATAATGGTAAAGACGTCAATCTGGCAAGAAACAAATCCAGCGTATCCTGACAGTTAGTTTATGACAAAGGAGGAAAGAACATACAACGGAGAAAGTCTTTTCAATAAATGGCATTGGGAAAACCAGACAGCCGCGTGCAAAAGAATGAAATTAGACTACTATCTTATACCATACACAGTAATTAACTTAAAATGGACCAAAGACCTAAAAACAGAAAACTCCTAGGAGAAAGTAAAGGCATTAACTTCGCTGATATCAGTCTTAGTGATGTTTTTCGTTTTTGTTTCGTGGATCTGACTCTGAAAGCAATGGAAACGAAATAAACAAAGGAGACTATGTCAAACTAAATATCTTCTGCACAGCAAAGGAAAGCATCATCAAATTGAAAAGGCAGTCTACTGAATGGAGGAGTATATTGATTAATCATATATCTGATAAGGTGTTAATATCCAAAATATATAAAACACTCAAATAACTCAAGAAAAACCAAAATATTAAAAAAGGAGCACAATCTGAACAGACGTTTTTCCAAAGAAGACATACAGTCAACAGGCACATGAAAAATATTCAATACCACTAATTACTAAAGAAATTCAAATCAAAACCAAAATGAGATATCACCTCATAACTGTTAAAATGGCTATTATTGAAAAGACAAGAAATAACAAATATTGGGGAGGATGTGGAGAAAAGGGAACCTGTATACTTTGTTGGTGGGGCTGTAAATTGGTGCAGCCACTATGGAAAACAGTATGGAGAGTCCTCAAAAAATTACGAATAGAACTACTATATAATCTAGCTATTCCATTTCTGGATACCTATACAAAGAATGTGAAAACACTAAGTCAAAAATATTATGCCCCTTATGTTCACTGCAGCATTACTTACAATAGTTAGGATATGGAAACTAAGTATCCATCAACAGATAAACAAATAAAGAAGGTATGCTATACACACAATGGAATACTATTCAGCCGTAAAATAATAAAATCCTGCCACCTGAAGCCATACGGATTGACCTTGAAGGTATTATGCTAGCGGAAATAAGTCAAATGGAGGAAGACAAATATATGATTGGAATCATTTGTGGAAACAAAACAAACAAACAAACAAACAAAATAAAACAAAAACAACTCATAGATACAGATTAATGGTTACCAGAGGGGAAGGGAGCTGGGGGGTGGGTAAAAATGAGTGAAGGCGGTCAACTGTATGATGATGGATAAAAACTTGACTTATAGTGGTGATCACTTTGTAGTGTATACAGATGCCAGATTAAAATGCTGCACACTTGAAAATTATATATTTAAAAAATATCTCTGACTAGATTGTACCTATCTTGCGTTCCAAACCAATATCCAACTGTTATTGTGCCTGATAATACTCATGCTCTTCGCCAATATTTCTGTCTCTCCACCTTCTAGGCACATAAAGCTTTGCCTTCCTAGTTCCTTTGTGGATGAATGAGGTCATAGGACTAGTTGTTGCTGGGAGTAAAAGTAAAGAGTAGAAAGTCACTTCCTCTCACAGGGCAACCAGGAGGTTTAAGATGGTGGCCATTCCATCAGCCTGGGTTTCCCGAACAGCTCTGATGAATGACTATGCCTGGAGGGTGATAAAGCCCCTTTGAGCCAAGCCCTGTGTCAGCTGCTGAGGGAGATATAAATTTATAAATATATATATTTATAAATTTATACATATATATTACTATAATAACATTTAACATGGACGTACTTATATAGTCCTTGTCCTCAAGGAGTGCTCAAATTGTTGTAGTGGTAAGATATAAAAAAAATCAAAAGATATATAAGAAGAGTTATTTTCAGGTGCAAAATAGTTCAACAGTAAGAGACTGAAGGGCAATCGAGGACCAAGCAATAGGAAGGGAAAGGAGAAGCAATCAAGAAGGGAAGGTTATCTGAGGAGAAATATGCACTGGGTGGGATTTTAATTGTGGGCTGAAGAATTTATACAATTAGGAAAGAGGGAAATAGCCCTTCAGGTAAGAAAAATGAAGTAACAGTAAATTGGTGAGAAAGTATATGTTATAAGAGATATTAAATAAATCAGCTTCACTGACACCGAGGTTGTTTAAAAAGTATTAAGCTGGACTGCAAAAGTCAAGCACTTTCATCTTATTAATTCATCCATTAATTGAACAAGTATTTATTGAGTAGCTACTGTGAGATCCTCTGACAAAACTGACAAGAAAATCTGTTCACATGGCAAGTGCATTCTGGTGGAGCTGAGGGCATTGCTAGATGAAGAGTTTGGGTTCTCATTGTTAGACAGTGGAGAGTCTTTGAAGGTTGTGAAGCAGGAGAGTGACCTGAACAGGTAGTATTAAGGGCCAAGAAGCTGAGCACAGCAAAGTGAATGGCTTAGAGACTGGCCACGGAGACCCAGAGGCTTAGAGACTGAGGGTGAGTACTAAAGGCTTACACTTGGTCTGGGACAATCCAGGAAGCAACGTAAAGCAGCACTGCCATGGCACAGAAGCTGAGCAAGAGAGAGAGAAGGTCTTCATTAGTTCCTTTGTGAGCTCATGGGGTGTAGGGGCTACTATGCAAGGGGCTGAGGAAATAAAACTCTATGGTATAGTCTCTTTCCTGTGGAAGTGCCCACTTGCAGAGATGTGCAGAATGATGTTATCAAAATAAAGTGACCCTTGGTAACTCATGACAGGGAACTCATGGTAAAAATTAGAGAGAGTAATTGTCAAGGACTAAAATGGCCTGTCTGTATCTAAAGCCATAGGCTCATTCTCTTAATTTTTTCCTTGATAATAAAAGTAAAACATGTTTTGACAGAAAGTTTAGATGCCAGAGAAATCTAGAAAGAAGATGATAGTAATAACTCAAAGTACCCAGACCCAGAAATAACAAAGTTCAACTTTTGTGTGTGTGTGTATTTTAGGGCCACACCCATGGCATATGGAGGTTCCCAGGCTAGAGGTCTAATCAGAGCTACAGCTGCCAGCCTACATCACAGCCCCAGCAACACCAAATATGAGCCGCGTCTGTGATCTACACCATAGTTCATGGCATTGCTGGATCGATCTTTAAACCACTGAGCAGGGCCAGGGATCAAACCTGCAACCTCATGGTTCCTAGTAGGATTGGTTTCCACTGCGCCACGATCAGAACTCGCAAAGTTCAACATTTTGATTAAGATTTTTTTCCTTAGTATTTTATGTGTATATATGTGTATCTGTATTTTTAAAATAAATCTATAAGTGAAATTTTGATTTCTGTTTTTTACACTTACATGATAATGAGCATTCCTTCATAGCAATACAATTTTTTCAAAAACTTGATTTTGAACAGTCACATGATATTCCAATATGTGGATATTTGAGTTCTTTTGCTTTGGTCTTTTCCCCTCTGATAAACAAGGTACAATCTACATCCTTGTTCAAATCCAAGTTCTTCCACTATGAATCACTGTATCTGGGTTGATAAAGTCAGGGATATTTTCACTTTCTTGGAAGAAATGGGACATTTGTTGGTCTCTGAAAGATGGGGAGGACTCAGGTAAATAGAGAAGGGAGTGAAGAAGGGCTCAGGAGGGAGAAATAGGGTGAGATATGGCTTGCTTGGGCCATGATAGACAAATTAATTTCTTTTTAGTCTTTTAGGGCCACAACCATGGCATATGGAAGTTTCCAGGCTAGTGGTCAAATTGGAGCTGTAGCAGGGCCTTTGCACAGCCACAGCAACGCCAGATCCGAGCCGTATCTGCGATCTATACCCCAGCTCATGGCAACACTGGATCCTAGACCCAGTGAGCAAGGACAGGGATTGAACCCACGTCTTCATGGATACTAGTTGGATTTGTCACTACTGAGCCATGACAGGACTCCCTAGACAAATTCATTTGAGAGGAGGTTAGAGGCAGATTGTGGAGGGCTTGCAATGTTAGGGTAAGACTTCATGGTAGTCTACCAGTCATGGAGATCTAAAGAAGGCCTGTGGCTAGTGCTCTTGGTGTGCATTCAAGTGTCTTGGGAAGATTATGCTGAAAACCACATGAAGGCTACCCATACTAGAGACAGGGAGATCAGTTAGGAAAACCCTGGTCTAGACTAAGTGAGGAGGAAAAAGGCTTTTATTCTTACTCATTTTGGTACTAATTGTGTAATTAGTGTGCTGAATGTGTATTATGAATCATACAGTTCACCCTGTGTAACAGCTCCTCTGTGCTCAGATCCATTTCCAACCTCTCCCCTATCCTGTGCAATCATCACAGGAGATTGCACTTTTCCAGCTCCTTTCCCTCATGGGTACGTATGACTGATGGAAGAGCTGGAAAAGATTAAAAGACCAGGGGAGAAGGGAAACCAGGATACTTCTGCTCCTTGCACATTACTTCCTGAGGCATCTCTGGCAGTAACAGCTTTCTCTCTGTGCTCCAGTTCCCACTGAACAGTCCTAGTATATTTCTGCCTCCAGGGTAGGGTGGTGATACTTTTATGTTGTTGCTAAGCCATTAGGTTATTTTACCATGTCCTATTTAGTTTTTCAGCTCTTTTGTCCATGTGAAAACAATCACCTCTATTAAATCCCACAGCAGTTTTTTGGGGGGCTAGTATAAATAATAAGTCACAACTATCAGAGATGTATTGAGAATTAGATATCCTGGCTAAATTTTTGTTTTCCTCAAATACATTTTTTTTTTTGCTTTTTAGGGCCGCACCCGTGGCATATGGAGGTTCCCAGTCTAGGGGTCAAATCGGAGCTACAGCTGCCGGCCTTCACCACAGCCACAGCAACACCAGATCCAAGCTGTGTCTGCGACGTACACCACAGCTCACAGCAACGCCGGATCCTTAACCCACTGAGCAAGGCCAGGGATCGAACCCACAACCTCATGGTTCCTAGTCGGATTCGTTAACTGCTGTGCCACTATGGGAACTCCTCAAATAACTTTTGATTAACCAAAGCACTCGTTAATTTTTTAACATTCATGACAAATCTTGTAAACAGTATGAATATATTTTCCAGGCTTATTAGAAATTTAATTAACACATATTTATTAAGGGCATCTCATATGTCAGGCAATGTGCTGGACAGAGACTTTTCATGGAGTTTGCAGTTTGGTAGCGAAGGCAGATATTGATCAAATTGTCACATACACAGATGTGAATCTGCAATACTGATGGGGAGCGATGGAGAAGATAGGGAACTTTATTATTGACAGTGTTTGATGGGATGAGCTCCTTCTGAGGAAGCAGAGATGTGAAGGTTGAGCTGGTGTTGACTAGGACAAGAGAAAAGGAGAGTTTCGAGGCAGAGGAATAGTACATGTAAAGCCTGATGCTGGGAGGAAGGATACGGGTTTGAGGAAGAGAGAAAGGTATGTAGGACCTAACAGTTTTCATTGAGGATTATTTAGTTTCTGTTAAAAGCAATAGGGTGTTACTTGGGAGTTCCCGTCGTGGCTCAGTGGTTAACGAATCCAACTAAGAAGCATGAGGTTGCGGGTTCAATCCCTGGCCTTGCTCAGTGGGTTAAGGATCCGGCGTTGCCGTGGGCTCTGGTGTAGGTTGCAGACGTGGCTCGGATCCCGCGTTGCTGTGGCTGTGGCGAAGGCCAGCAGCTACAGCTCCTGTTAGACCCCTAGCCTGGGAACCTCCATATGCCGCGGGTGTGGCCCTAGAAAAGGCAAAAAGACAAAAAAATAAAATATAATAAAATAAAAAATAAAAGCAGTAGGGTGTTACTGAAGGTATTTTTGGTGACAGTAGTGTTGGGGAGACTGGGATGTGTGTGACACGACCAGGTATACATGAAAGAAGGGTCACTCTTAAGGAGACAGAGAGTTTGGGTTGCCAGGAGGGTGGGCAGAGTGGATGTAAAAGCAGACTCATTAGCAAGTGAGTGCAGCAGCCCACCCCACCCCCCAGGCTGGGGGTACCATAGAGAGATGCGAGGGAAGCACAGCATGCACAACAGAAGTTAGTGTTTGTTGTAATGCTTAAGAATCTCTTCAGGATCTTAGATTTCCACTATGACTCTCTATCCTCATTAGATGAGACTGTACCTATGCGATGGCTTCAGATTAATAAATTTTCCTTCTCGTCACGAAACAAGAATGTAGAAATCAAGCATTGTTTGGTCCCTTGCTTTATCCTCTATACATCTATATACCTGTATAGTCCCAGATAATCTGTACCTGGATGCTGTATGGCAGTAACTTACACAGATAATGTTAACGCAGAAGCAGACATTGCCTTGAAGGCTGTCCAGCCCAGTGGAATTTAGTGATCACAAAATTCCTTAAGGAGACAATCAGAAGGGAAAGGAAGAAGTGAGTTGGGGGATACTTGACCTGATACACATTCAATTAAAATAAATCTCCCTTTATCTACATTAAATATCAGTGTAATATTTCATTTTTAAATGACTTCACCACTAAAAAACAAGTTTGACAACCACTTCTACAGATGAAGACACCGAGGGAGGCAAGAGAGCACAGTGGCCTGCCTATGGTCAAATAGCCAACTCATGGTAGAGTCTGAATTAGATCTAGAGTCTCCTAACCCCACCTCAGTGCGTGTGGCTCTTTCCAATAACAGAAATAAGATTATATTCACTTATCTTCTGGATTTTAAAAAAACTCCAGAAAATTTAGAAAAGTGGTTGTACTTTTCTCTTTTCCCTGGATGGCTTTTCACTGACTAAAACCGTATACCTGTTTGTTCCTCTATTTAAGATTCAAACTTTTTACAGTTCGTGTGTTCCCGTAATGCTCAATAAATATTTGATGACCCACTTGCCATCATTCATGCATTTTAAAAATTCATTTAACAAACAAACGTACATTGAATGCCTAGGATAAGTCAAACACAACTAGGTTCCAGTGATATTAAGTACCACATGGATGTATAATTTTAGCAGAATATTAAATAAATGGTTACAGATATATGTGCATATATAGAGAGAACTTTGGGATCACAGAGTTGAACTTGGCTTAACTGGCTTAGCAATTGAGACTGACACTAGGATGGCCAGATTTACCAAATAAAAACACAGGGTGCCCAGTTAAATCATAAGTGTGTCCCAGATATTGCATTGGACATGCTTATACTAAAATATATTTGTTGTATATCTGAAATTCAAATTTAAGTGGGAGTCCTGTGCTTTATTTGGCTACCTTAGCTGGCGTGGTTGAGCTGACTAGTAGATGGAGTTCCATGGGGTCAGTGTGGGAAAGTTACCAGCACACCAAGAGATGCTGGAACTCATGAAGGAGAGTCTAATAAAATGCCAGGACAAGTGAGGATACTCATGGGTGGGGGTGGGGACAGAGATGCAGCAAAGGGGGGGAGTGTCAAAATTGAGTTTGTGATTTCACATTGTTCTGGAAGTTCAAGCCACAATAATGAGAACGAGAACAGAAATGAGAAGTATGACCTCTGCCTAATGGAAAAGAGAAAAAAAATCACTATTTTCAGCAAATATCTTCTTAAAAAAACCTCTGAGAATCAGCCGAAAAAATATTGGAATAGATGAGGGTTCAGTAAGGTCATTAAGCATGAAATAAACATTAAAAACTCAGTAGCTTCCTTTTGTAAGAGCAATAGCCAGCTAGAAAAAAATGTAATGAAACAGAGATTGCATTTGAAATACCGTAACACGTACAAAGCAACTGCAACACCCCCACAGAACCATGAAATGCGAACTTACCTAAAAAATCAAGTTTAAACTCTTAGAGACACAAAAGAGGATTAAAAAGATGGCATCATGCCATCTTCGAGGACAAGAAGACCAAATTCTGTAAAGGTGTCAATTTTCTCGTAATTTATTTTTAGAATTAATGAAATTGTAATCCAGATCTCTGTAATACATACCTGGAACATCAAAAATGATTCTAACATTTGCCTGGGAGAAAAAACTAATTAGGAGAGCTGGAGAAATTTCAGAGAAGGTGCCAGCAAAGGAGTAGTGAAGCCTGCTTGATATTAAAACGTGCCAGAAGTTCCATTCCTTCCATCACTGTGGCCCTGGAGAAGGAACAAGCAGAGAAGGCAACAGGATGGAGCTGCGAACCCAGAAACAGACCCTCGTGTCTGGGAGATTCACTTACCCGACACGACAGAAAAGAGGTCAGAGTGCGAGGGCGGCATCGCTCAAGAAAATCACCTAGAGAGTTGGGTATCTATTTGGAAAAAATTTTTTTGTCTTCACCTCATAGGAAACATTCCAGAGGCATTAAATGCGAAAATTAAACCAAACAGAAGAACATAGGCGCAATCTACATCTGATTGGGGGGCTTCAATTATTTTCCGCGTGGTTGAAAGGACTTCGAGTGAGGTAAATCCAACCAGTCAGAAGATCTGAGGGGGCTGTGATGGCTCTGTCCTGGGCAGAGTGTTTTCTGACTGTAGAGGAAGGCTTGCTTGGAGGCTAATTAGAAGACTACCGGAATAATCCCCGCCAGAGATGTTAGGAGTCGAGCTAAAGCCTGGCAGTAGGGAAAGAGAGCAGTAGAAGGCAATGGAAACTAACAAAAGCCACCCTAGGAATCTGCTGTGGGTACTGTGTGTCTAGACACAAAGGAATATGGGAGGGATTTCTCTGTCAGATGGTTTGTAAAAGGGTGGGTTTTTTTTTTTTTAAGTAAAACTTATTTTTATTATTCCCACATACAAGACCTCCCCACAAGGCAGGTCTTTTAAACTCCATGCCTCACATAATCAAATTCAGTGTTTCCCACTTTCTATGTTTTCTTTTCTCAGTCTCTGGAAATACGATATAACCAAGTTTCGCTGTAATCGATAAAATATTGTACGGTGCATGTGGAATCAGATATGTCTGTGTTTTTATAAATGCACACGAGAGAGGGACAGGAGTGGGACAGAACAAGGCGGCTTGTTCATGCTTTTTAATATAGATGGGCTGCACGAAACAGCACGATCTGTCATAAAATGAAACCTAATATTCAAAAATGAGATTGCCGTCTCCACGTGTTTAAATGGTTTTCCTGGGAGACAAATCTTCTTTCATTTGAACAAACACACACCAAGTGTTTTTTATGGAGTACTAGAAAATACCCAGCAGTAAAACTGTGCCAGTGGAATGAGAGTGGCCAGCCAAGAGTTTGAATGACTTCTACCAACATTGTTCTAATCAGGCCACACTTGACTCGCTTTCAGTATGATTCTGAGGAGTGAGGTTAGAAAGTGAAATCTGGGGGACACGGTGCGTGTGGCTCCGCTCACTGGCCATAGCTTCTTCCCGAAGCCTTTACTATCCAGTTAGGCACCAGAGCAGCTTTGGTGGCTAAAAATGGACAGGGGTCACCTTAATCCAGTCTGACTGGATCTGACTTTGGTTGAACTTTAAGCACCTGTACTTCACTCCCTAGTACAGTTCCTTGACTGTGCACATGGAGGAAACAATCAATATTTACATCCTTACATAGAGCCATAATTACAAATTTTGGATGTCCTACTCAATACCAGAGTTTTAGGTTAAGTACCCACTTTTTTTTTTTTTTTGTCTTTTTGCCTTTACCTAGAGCCACAACCACAGCATATGGAGGTTCCCAGGCTAGGGGTCTAACAGGAGCTGTAGCCGCCGGCCTTCGCCACAGCCTCAGCAACACGGGATCCGAGCCATGTCTGCAACCTACACCACAGCTCACGGCAACGCCGGATCCTTAACCCACTGAGCAAGGCCAGGGATCGAACCACAACCTCACAGTTCTTAGTGGAATTCGTTAACCACTGAGCCACGAAGGAAACTCCATAAGTACCCACTTTTATTTTAATAAAAGATAGTGCTAAAATACTGAGGCAGGAACTAGTTAAAATCTACAGGTACCTACCTACTGTTTGTAGGCAATGCCCAAGCATTTCTGTTGCTTCTCTTTTAGTAAGATATGCATGGAAACATCCACCATTAGAGATGCACTGGTATTGAAGAGAAGCTGAAAAGCTGTAAGGCACTCACAGAGCAAAGAGAATAAGTAATATGCTGAGCGAGTCATTCTTTCTGAGTCTGGCTGCTGTTGCAAATCCTGTAGTCAGGAAATAGGCTCAGACTGATTCTTTTTGCTTTGAATGTAGAGGCATCTGCTTCCTTCTGGGTCCTGGGTTTTCATACAGAGCCAGCTGTTTAAGTGAAGATTGGTTATTTGACAGGTGGCAAAGGGTCGTAGATAACGACACAACAGAATGAGGAAATTAGAGATAGCGGCCCAGAGAGAGGAGACAAGAGACACTGAGTTTTCCTCTGGTATCGTGAATACGTAAAATAAAATCCTCTAAAATACAGTCACTCCACAAACATTTATTGAGGGCTTATCTTTAGAAACTAGGTAAATCCTTGAATACACAGAGATGAACTAGACACAGCCTTCAAGGAGCACAGAGGGCAAAAAAAAAGGATTTTTGCATAAGTCGGTTTTTAACATTCAAAGTGGTCAGTACTGTTTTTGTGTTGTGTGCAAAGTCCGGGGGGGTACTGGAGAGAGCACAAAATATCCTGGTAGGGCTAAGGAAGATGCTAACCTGGATTGAAGAGTTTGAAGGCACACTGACACTCTCAGGGTGAGCTGCTGAAATGTGTTGATTAAATCTTCTGTATACAAAAAGAGAGGCTAAGAACTGCAACTCGTGTGCCTGCCTCTAAACTGCTTCTTCTTTTTTTTTTTTTTGTCTTATCCAGGGCCGCACCCGTGGCATATGGAGGTTCCCAGGCTAGGGGTCTAACAGGAGCTGTAGCTGCCAGCCTTCGCCACAGTCACAGCAACACAGGATCCGAGCCACGTCTGCAACCTACCCCACAGCTCATGGCAACGCTGCATCCTTAACCCACTGAGCGAGGCCAGGGATTGAACCTGCAACCTCATGGTTCTTAGATTCCTTAACCACTGAGCCACAATGGGAACTCTTGCGTCTAAACTTCTAAGCTGTCTTCTCTCTCTCCCCTTTCACTCATTATGAAATGCTTTCCATTGTCTGCACGACACTTATTTACGAGAATGGAAACGGACAGTGGGGAAGAGGGGAAGGAGGCTAGATCACCCTGCTGACCTTTATCATTCAGTTTATGAACATAGAACAGAATTTACAAGCTCAGCTTCGACTTCTGTTAATCCCAGCTGTGGATGGCTGCATAACAGCTCCCAAAGAGGTCCAGGCTCGAATCCCTGGAACCTATGAGTGTATTACTTTACCTGGTCAGAGACTGTGTAGATGTGATTAAATTAAGGAAGTTGAGATGGTGAGATTATGCTGGCTGTGCAGGTGGGCCCAGTTTAATACAAGCGTCCTTATGGGAGGGAGGCGGGAGGATAAAGTCGGAGATGTGATAATGGGAGCAAGTGGTTAGAGTGATGCATGGAAGGGGCCACAAGCCAAGGGAAGCTGAGTCAATAGAAGCTGAAAAAGTCAAGCCCCCAGAAGGACGGCAGACCTGCTGACACATTAGTTTCAGCCTTCTGACCCGCAGAAGGATAAGAGAATAACTTTGTATTGTTTTAGGACACTAGGTTTGTGATGGTTTGTGATAGCTTCAATAGGAAGCTAACACACCAGGTTCCACATTAGTATGGGCAGAGAAAGTGGTCTAAGGACCAGGGAGTTCTTAGAAAGTTTCAAAAGGCACAATAACTTACACTAGTTTGTATTTTTTTTTTAAATGACACCTACAGGAAGCAGAACACGACATTTTAGTTCCTCATGTGTGTGTGTGACGACTAACCCATGTTAGAACTGGGCTGTATGAGATCTTTAGTTCTGTGCTTCTCTCCTGGTATAGACCATTTCTCTGATGTCTGTGGAGCTAGGTGATAAGTCCATTTCCCATGTCAGATATTTTTCTTCGGTCCACAATGACTTTAGAGATTTTTGCTCAAGTTCATATCCCTGCTTCGAGTTTTTAAGAATCATAGTGGACTCGGTGATGCTCTGGGTTTGGAACATTGTGGGGAACGCTGACTACTCCTAGTAGCTCCATGCCTTCAAAAAACCACTCAGCTTCTCCTGAACTGTAAAATGGGATAATAACACACATCATTCCTGACTCACCGGGGTTGCTGAAGATCAAACATAATCATACATGTGAAAGCGCTTTACAAATTCTATAATGCTATTCAGATGTGAGGAATTATTTTTACATGCCCAAGAAGGCTGGCACAGCCCCTCTCCCAGGTGACTAAAAAGCATGTGTGATTTTATTTGCTCCAATAATTTTATTCTTATTAGTACTTGTTCAGTATACTACACGGCTAACACAATGCACAAAGCATTTATTCTTCTTCTGGCTACAGTCACTGCACCCCTCTCCCTCCAAACTCACCCTTGTAAAAACAAATAAGACTCATAAAACAAAAGCAAAGAAGGGAGGTGGCGGGTAGCATCAGTCATGAGACTTGTGTGTCATCGAAAACACTCACCTGTCACTTTGCAAATGAGCTGCTTTTGAGAGTGGACAGTTAGTTCTTTTAACCAAACAACTCCCTCAACACACCATCTATTGCTCTTTCTTCTCTCTCTCTCTCTTTTTTTTTTTCACTTTCATTTTTAACATGATTTCCTAACCTCCACTTGAGGTAAATACAATTCTGGCAGAGTCTTGGTCTAATTTAGTTTATTAGGGCTTTTACTACAAGTTTTTAAGCACTCGCTGATTTTCAAAAACATATTAAAATGGCCATGGCCAATCTCGCAGATTGGTACAAGTCCACATTTCCCAAACGACTTAATAGTCTGCAAGTTGTGCCAGACAGAGAATGATTTCAGCATTCTCTTTCCCACAGCCTAAAGGCTGGACATTGTTTTTTAACTCTGTGGCAGGAGGAAGCTTCGCCACTCTTGTCTCCTTCCTAGAACTCCCTCCTACAAGTTTTATAGGTTCCACTGTCCTGGAGGGCACGTTAAGTCCCCAAAGAACTTCTTTGTCGGCCACTGCTGAGGTTAGCAGCCTGGCCCGGCCTGTTCTTGGAAGGGGCAACTCCTAGGAATTTCTCCAAAGTTTGGTATTTGGGGCAGGGGGATTAGAAAAGCTATGGAGACCCTGTCCTATGGCCAAAAAATCACTAAAACTGGGATTTATGTCTCTAAAGCGTAGCCCTTCTCTCTTTCTCCATACCTTTTCCAATTGCCAGTGACAAATTCAGAAAATACCGCCATACAACAAATACACGAATGGCTAAGTATTTGAGCAGCTTCTACTACCAGGGTCTGTTACTGGATTATAGTGTTGCACTCACAATCTAGCGGGGAAAAAAAAACACATCGGTGTACACGTAGAATATAACACCCTGGGGTGACACCTGGGATTAGAGTTCGGGTTTGCTCCCAAGTTAGTGCAAAGGGGACATAGTTAGCGGCACCGTCAGACATTGAAGAAAACAAAGACGGCTGATTTCACAAGAGGGCAAATTCACCTGTAACTCTGCTGCATAAACACTATGCCTGAGATTCACACTGCATGTCTTATGCGAAGGTTATTTTATTTTATTTATTTTTTGTCTTTTTGCCTTATCTAGGGCCACACCTGCGGCATATGGAGGTTCCCAGGCTAGGGGTCTAACAGGAGCTGTAGCCGCTGGCCTTCACCACAGCCACAGCAACGTGGCGTCCGAGCCGCGTCTGCAACCTACACCCCAGCTCACGGCAACGCCGGATCCTTAACCCACTGAGCAAAGCCAGGGATCGAACCCGCAACCTCATGGTTCTTAGTTGGATTCGTTAACCACTGAGCCATGACAGGAACTCCGTGAAGGTTATTTTATTTGCCCCCGTTGAGCTCCTGCACAGCCAGTCCCAGAGAGGGACTGTTTGCTTGACATCCCGTGGAAGAAGCACAGTGCTTAGATATTCTGGAGCAACAGAGGGAGGGGTTCAAGGTTCTGCTGCAGGGGGTCAACTCACTCAGGATAAGTCACTTCATTACTAAACTGAGCCAAAGAACCCAAGAGCTGCCAGCCTCTCAGGGCTGATCTCAGGTGCAAATGAGATCATGAAGGCTCTGCCGTATATGACATTATGTACAAAAAGTTCTAAAGTGACACCAAAGCACAAAGGGATATATGTGTCTGTTACCAAAGTAACCCTAGCTACAAATATAATGGAGTGTTTTCTTTTCTCTTTTTTAAAATTTTTCTTTTTATGGCTGCACCTGTGGCATGTGAAAGTTCCCAGGCTAGGGGTCAATCAGAGCTACAGCTGAGGTCTACATCACAGCCATGGCAACATCGGATTTGAGCCACAAATATGACCAATGCCAACGCCACAGCTTATGACAACACCGTGTCCTTAACCCACTGAGCCAGACTGGGAACTGAACCTGCATCCTCACAGACACAATGTCAGATTTTTAACCCACTGAGCCACAATGGGAACTCCCTTGGAGTGGTTATGAATACCAAAATCTAAGTCACTGTTTATGTTTTTTCCATGTAGTATATCTGCATGCATATACACACATATGTGACATACACATGCATACATATATATATATGCATATATTATTTATATATGTTTGCTGATTCTAAGAAGAGAAAAAAAAAATGGGAAAGTGGAAAGTGGTGGCCCGAGCACTGGGAATTCCAACAGACAGTTCTGCAGCTGCAGGGGTGGTTAGGAATTCATTCTCAGGAGCCAGCCTGCCTGGACTGCTGCGTATTAGGGTGTCATTCTGGGTAAGCCACTCTGCCTCCCTCCTCTAGCCTCTGTTTCCTCACTTGTGGAACAGAGACGTGAGAGTGGTGACCTTATCAGGTTGTTGCAAAGATGAAATATATACATGGCTTACAAAGTGCTTTCTAAAGGGTCTGGTGCCCTGAGAGTCATCAATAACACATAGCTTTTACTATTATTATGGAAATTGCTTTTTTTTTTTTAAACTTTGGGGAAAATCCTCGAACTTCAGAGACCAGGATACAAAGGGGACACTAAAAAGATGTGAAGATGTAGGAATGGGCTCTAAGACTTTCCACATAAAAAGGCATTCTTTTTTGCTTTTTAGGGCCACACCCAAGGCATATGGCAGTTCCCAGGCTAGGGGCTTAATGTAAGCTGCAGTTGCTGACCTATGCCACAGCCGCAGCAATGCAGGATCAAAGTTGCATGCACAACCTACACCACAGCTCACGGCAAAGCCGGCTCCCTGCACCACCGAGTGAGGCCAGGGATCGAACCCACCTCCTCGTGGGTACTGGTAGGATTTGTTTCTGCTGTGCCACAGAGGGAGCTCCTAAAAAGGCATTCCTGTAGGAAGGATGAAAGTTATTTGCTATGTTAGGCTTTAAAGATGTTATCAACATTCTACAGAACTAGCATTATTTTTCTATTAATAACAAAAAGGTATCACTCATTCCTCAGACTAAAAAAGCCAACTGGACTCTGAGGAAAGGCATATATTATGTTAGCAAATATGAATAGAAACTCCTTTGAAAGCTGTTCAATAAAGAGCCCTTAATATTCTATATATAATGCAGGCCTACCTGTTTTGTAGTTAGTGAACCTAGAAGCAAAAGCCAATGGCACAGTTGAAAGAGCAGTGCTTGCTCCTCGATGCTACAAGGTGAATTAGCCTCAAGTCCTCTGTTGTGAAACTTCCAATAAAGAACCGATTATACGAGGCATTAAGCCTTTCTCTAATTACAGCTATAAATATAGATAATCAAGTCATTTTGAGTACTAAAATCAATTTCAGTCTTTATGCTCTTGCCATGCTATATATTTAGCTGTTGACTTTTAACTTGAAGACATAAGCAGCTGGTGAAAAACATCCTTAGAATACTAATTATGTTGTCATGGGGGAGACCAATAAATGTGGCCTGTGTTAATGAGGATTGAAAACTGTGCAACTGTTTTACCAACTAAAATACTATACATAAGGAGAACCTAGGATTTCATTTCATACATTAGATGCTAACTACTTTTTTCTGGCTCTTTCCAAAAGGGTCATCTCTATAGTCAAGTTCCCTTGAAGTGCTTGTTTCATGTGTAAGTCTGGGGCTCCGAGACAGCCTCCCACCGTGGACCATGGGGTTTGCCCATTTAGGTCGGGGGAAGCGAAATGAGTGGGATGCCTGGACAGACTCTGAACCCCCTACCCACTCACAAGCAGGGATGGGGCCATGGACAAACCCTGCACCTCATCACAACAGTACACAGCATGGTTGTCCCATGAAAGCTGGCTCTACTGATACTGCAGAGAAGGGAACAGACTCTGCCCCTAGAAAAATGGGGCTCAACCAACCATCAGAGTAACACCCCTTTCTCTCTTGGGGAAGGGCCAATAAAATGCAGAAAGAGACCCAAAGTGTTCCCGCCAGCCCGCCACCTGAGGAATGGAAGGCTATGCTTCTTCCTCTGCAAATCTAAGGGCTCTCCTTGTTGTTGGGTTTTAAAATGTATTCATATACAACTATTTGGTCACGACAGTTTCAAAATATTTATTGAACCCTTCCCCGGTCAGGCATTAAGCTATAGGATGCACTCAGTCTCCTGGTTTTCAAATGGTAACGCCCAAGGTGCCTCCGAAATTGAAGTCTGGCTAAGGCAAGTGGCTCTCACCTCCAGATTTGAGGGAGGAAGGAAGGAAGGAATGTTGTATTCGACTTAGTAAGTCTTTACTCAGCCCTAAGCTCTGAACTGGGTATCTTACAATCGTGATTTCATTCACTCACGAGAGAATCCCCGTGTGGGAAGATAATTCGACCTGACAGATGAAGCAGCTATGATTCAGACCAATTAAGGGACTTGTTTAAGGTCACATGGCTTGAGAGAAGAAGAGCAGGTTAAAATCCAACTCTCAGGCTGCCTTCCTTCTTCACGTTCAGCTCCTACAGGTCTCTGTGTTTCTGGCTGTTCTAGTAGCCGAAGAGCCAAAGCTCATTTTTACTATTGTCCCAACTATTGGTGGCTTCCTTTCTCTCCTCCTTCCTTCCTTCCTTCCTTCCTTCCTTCCTTCCTTCCTTCCTTCCTCCATTTTCTTGGCAGTTTTGAAAATGTGTTCTCTCCTGCAAGTTGTCAGGACCACACGGGGCAGCATTTCAAATGAAGACAGAGACCCCTCAATCCTCACCGAGGGACAAGGGAGCAGAGGTGACTGGTGGAAGTCTGGCCTGTTGCTTCTGGTTAAGGAAATATAAGGAGGAGTTTGCCTTCCACTCCTCCGTATTGCTAAGAGCTCAGAAAGTGTTACCAGGAAGTCTCTATGTTGTCTTCTCATTTCTTTAGCCTGGAGTTTCCTAAAGTATGCTTCAGGGGTGCCTATCTTATGATCAAGGAACTTATGTTCAAATAAGTTTGGGAAAGACTACATTTTACACCCCTTATGATGATGTCACAAGGTCATATAAAAAGGTCTAAGTTCTGCAGGGACTAAAATTAAAAAAAAAAAAATTCCATTATGTTTCTTCAACCCATGTCTTTCAACTGAACCACGATGCCTCTTGGAATGTTTTTCCCACCTACCCTGAGGATTAAAAACCCTACTTATCCTTTAAGGTTGAGTTTTAGAAATACACAGTTCCCAGCCTTACCCTGAGCAAGTCTGATTTGGGAGAAGCCCAGAGAATTTTAAGCTCCTTCTTAAGTACAGATTTGAAACAACTTCTAAGTCATTCCAACACTCAGCTGCTGAGCTCACAGAGCCTCCGAGCTGAGTCTAGGCTAGCACTCTATTCTAGAGTCTAGGGACTAAACTGTGTTTGCACCAACAAAATGACATTATGTTGTCAGTTGTTATATTGATAACTTTATGTATACAGTGATTCAATTTGCAGTGGGGCATGTTTACATGAATACCTTACAAATAAGAACTTTTAAATTTTTCTAGTTCTGCTGGTTCTTTACTGAAAGAACAACCGCTTGATATTTGAAGCAGTCAAAATCTGGGCAGACTGATGGATGAGATGGTACCGGCCCCCATCAGATTTTTACCCAGGCCCAGTTTACCCAAGTCTGTGTCTTTTCCTTTGAAATCTACTATAACTTTTTAGCATCTTTCAACTCAGTTACAACAAAGGAGGTGAGGACCTGCAGGGGGGTGGTGGGTGGCAGCCTGCTCCCCAACTCCCGCAAGAGACCAGTTATCAACCAACATTAAGGGCTGGCCATATGAACCTGCAGGAAAAATGTGTAAGTGGGAATTTCTTTAGTAGCTGTACTGTGTTTATAATCGATTGCATTGTGACGTCCCTAAAGTGACAATGAAATCCCAACTAAATCATGAACCTAACTGGAAAACACCACCTTGGAAGTAACTTAAACATTAATAATGTACTGAAAAGCTCCCAGCAGCTTATAAAAAACAGAAACAAAACCTGGGCTGGCAGCTATGGTAAAATTAGGAGCTTAGGCAGTTTAAAAAATAACAACATTGTAGAAAGTATTTTCACACCTTTTTTGTAAACATCGTGTACTGTAGCTTATAAAAGTCATATGTTTTCTCTGTTTTTTGTTTGTTTATTTTTGGCTGTGCCTGTGACCTGTAGAAGCTCCCAGGCCAGGGACAGAACCTGAACCAGAGCAACAAATCCTTAACCACTAGGCCACCAGGGAACTCGCTGGCATGTGTTTTCTTAAATGGATGTTAGGTTGATCTTTTATCTTGTGAGGCAATTTCTGATTGCAGCAAATAAATGCCGAATGCTGCAGTCACCCATCAACCGAAAGAGGGGCATGAATCTTAGGTGACTTATGAGAAACATCCCCTTGCAATCTACTTTTCCAGGGCAGATGGGCCTGGAATTTCCACTTACTCCTGGCTCTTGCTTCTAAGAGGCCTAGTCAGGCTCGCGGTGAGATTGCTTTCCTCATTATGAAAAGGTGGGAACTCATTCCCATGCTGGAAAAGGAAAACTGCAGCTGTGTGGTGGGATGGCAGCAATAGAGCCTGTGGCCACGCCCTCTAACATGGGCCTCATGCTGGGCAAGGTCATGGCAACTTGGCCCGGGTCTGCGATTGGGTGGGGATCCCCTTGGGAAAACCAATCCAAACTGGTCAGTCAGCCACTCAGTCCATCAGTCAGTTAGGAATGATGCTGTCTTTCGCCATGGAGAGAAGGTCACATGGGACATTTGCTATCTCTAGGGAAAGGTGGATTCAAAGAATTCCAGGGTGGCCTGAGTTCCTAGAAACTCCAATCTGGCCTTCTTGAAATTACCTGGCTTGCTTGTTTTGCTCCGGGGGTGGTAGGGTGGGAGTGGTATTATTTAGGGGAATAACCTGTGTTTTGATCCGGGCAGGAGGCATGGGGTCCTGAGCGAACCCGTGTTTCAAATGACAGGATGAATCTTTTCTCCTTCCATAGATAATCACAGCTGAGCCAGTAATCTTGTAAAAAATAGGACATGAGTCTCTGTGCATAGGTTCTCTCCAACTCCCTCCCCTGCCTCTGGACTTTTGCTGAAGATATCCTACTTTCTCCTCAGGGAGGTATTTTCCTCCATGGAAGGCAGGTGGCCTAGGTCAAGGCTTCATTTGCCCACAAGTCTTGAGAAAGTGCTTTGGGTACTTTGGCTAAACTCCCCCTCTCATCCCTATCAACGAGTGGTCTTCTGAGGGCCTACAACGTTCGAAACATGGGATGAGGCCCAGACTTTGATGCAGTGAGCATGAGGAATGGGGCAGACATTCTGCTCTTTGTAAACGGAGTTCTCTTAACTCCTTGTGCACATTGAACGGGTTCCAACATGCAACAGACACTCTAGTCCCGTGCATTCCCAAGCGCATATCCATCAAATCCAAACTTTAAACTTAAGTAAATATATCTGTCCTACAAAGTCTGAGGCATTTATTACAGGGATCACCCACTTCAGGAATTTAAACAATGTTCAGACGGAGGAAACATTTCTTACTAGGGGTTTTAAACTCCATTTCCCCTCTCGGCAGCTGGCTCGCAGAGCCTGGCATGAAAGCCAGTGAAGCAAGCAATCCGCACTCTTCCTTCTCTCAGTCCTGGACTCCCTGGACCCTTTAACCCTTCCCTGCCCAGCACATGGATGATTTGCCTCATTTACCAAAAAGTGTGATGGGTGGGTGGGTGCCGAGCCGGCTAGCGCCCCGCTCCCCCACAGGGGAATCACAGCGGGGTGCTAAGAATACTTCGTGCCCCCATCGCATCACACTCTGTGAAGTCAAATAAATAGACTTAAATGAGAAGATCATAAAAAGGTATTTTCTCGTCTCTCCTTCTCCCGCCTCCCCACCCCTCCCCCCCCAACACACACACTATCTAATAATAGGCTATTAATTCCAGCCATTTCAGACTGTCTGAAGTGTGGTGTGTAAACTGTGGCCGCATCAATCAGAGTTGTGTGTCTAGTTATTTCAAGCATTCCCTGTTGGCATAAAGAAAGGCTGGTTTGTCTGCTCCCGTCCCAATTGCCCCTGAGATCTCCACTGATGGATAACCGAATGCATGAGCTGGAAACCCCTACAGCTGGGGCTGCGGGAGCCTGGATGCTGAGTGATCAGAAGCAGGGAGGGAGGGAGAGGTGGGGGCCTGGTGGCAAGAGGGTGGAGGAAAGATGGAGAAGGACAGTGACAGGGCCTTTCACCCGGTGAAATTAGGTGGGGATCTGGGCTTCTCTGTCTGACCCTCACCCACCGGTCTGGCTGTCTCTGGCTTCCTGAGCTGAGGTGTCCGACTCTGGTGCTGAGCCCAAGTCCTGTGCAATGTGTGCAGAAAATTCCTCAAACACTCCACTCACCATGGCACTTATCACAGTCAGGGATGCGACCTTCCTGAGACCACAAAGTTTTGGCAGGAGACATGCGTGTACCAGTATCTGCCGGGGTGGCCCTGTCTTAACTCCCAACAAGTTATATCCAGGATTGTTTTCTCTTCCTCCCTCCTTGGTAAAAAAAAATCATAATTGACTAGAGATCAAAGTTCCTACCTTGTCACATCTTTGGCATCTTTTCTAAACTACAAATGACAATAGGAAAGAGAAAAATTTATGGAACTTGTATTTTGATATCGTGCTTTCCGTAGCTAAAATCTTGCACACATTGAGAGACCCCGTTTTTTTGTGAGGATGATGGTAGAAAGCGATCTGGGTTTAAACATTGGAAAATACTCATCTAATGCAAATGTGGATACAGGTTTTCTTTCTCTTATTATCTTCACCTCAAAAGCTGGGTGGGGATAGTCAGGGCACAAGAGAAGAAACTATGGCACAGAAAGAGATAATTAATTCCCTCCCACTTAATAAAAATCATAAAGAAGGTCCATTTAAGCTTATGTACTATGTGGATTCATTCTGACCGGAGTAAAACCCATCCCTGCCACCACCTGCTAATTCTCCAGGGATAAGCCTGGCTTTCAAACAGGGACATTGGGTCTAGGGGAGGGCACGGTGAGGACGGAGCGCCTGGGCAGATCGATCTTGGTTCATCCTTGCTAATGAATAGATGTGGGAGGGGGCAGGCAGGGGTCTGAGTGCCCCTGGAGGCTTCTTTGGGCAAAATCCAAGCAAGGAGTTGCAGATCTGGTGCTCTAATTACAGGAAACTGAACGGGAATGAACAGCTGATCCACGTGGCAGAAAGCAAGCATGACTCACCAAAGAGGATGGGGAGAAGGGTTAGGGGCTGTCTCAAGGGCACAGGGGACGCCTCACAAGGAGGAGTAATGCAAATCATGGCATCAGGGCTAGCCAAAGAGGTCTCAGGCGATTCACTAGAAAGATCAGTGGCTCAGGAGCTTTGGAAGCTGAACTCAACCTCTCCGCCATCCTTTATTCCAGCTGTCCCCAAATATGACAGCTCTGCACACTTGCTGGGGATTCCAAGTGGCACCAGCTCCAGGGTCCCCTGGCTGAACTGCCAGAGGCTCTGCAGGCAAGCGTCACTGGAGGGCCACGGGGGCACACAAGCCTTTGCCTTTTTTTTTTTTTTATCTAGAGCCGCACCCGTGGCATATGGAGGTTCCCAGGCTAGGGGTCTAACAGGAGCTGTAGCCGCCGGCCTACGCCACAGCCACAGCAATGCGGGATCCGAGCCGCGTCTGCAACCTACACCACAGCTCACAGCAATGCCGGATCCTTAACCCACTGAGCGAGGCCAGGGATCGAACCCGCAACCTCATGGTTCTTAGTTGGATTCGTTAATCACTGAGCCACGAAGGGAATTCCCACGCAAGCCTTTGACGGACTGCTGGCCAAGGGCTGCCACCCCGTGGGCTTCTGGCTCCCCAGCCAGCCTGGGAAATGGATGAAGGAGGGCAGAGAGAGTCTAGGAAAAGAATGCAGTCCCTCCCCTCCCAACTGCACTGCCCGTGGCGTCAGCCTGACCCAATGATTCTTGGAAGGCAGCACTGGCACCGGATGGCACAGCAAGCACAGAGCAACCTGGCAGGTGCCTGGAGGGAGAACTGCTCACCTACTCCTCCCTGGACTCGGGCGTATAGGGAGAAGAGGGCGGAGTCCACCTTGACCAGAGAGCAGTCAGGGCACCTTGTGGGACGTGCCAGCCTGGTAATTAATATTCAGGATCGGAGTCCCTGTAAAGGGTCCCAGAAATCTGTAGTCCTAGGTTCCCCAGGTGATTCTTGTATTTTTATTCATTCACCAAATATTTCTTCAGTACTTTCTCTGTGCTAGGCATTGCTCTAGGTGCTGGAGGTACAACAGTAAGGAAAACAGATAGGATCCTGGGCTTCTGGGATTTACATTCTGGTGGGGCAGACAAATTGGAAAGTGCTGAGTTCCCTGGGGGAGTATGAAGGAGGAGGAAGTGCAGACATCGGGGTAGTATAAAACTGAGGGGTAGGAGTTCCCATCATGGCTCGGGGGTTAACAAACCCGACTAGTATCCATGGGGACGCAGGTTCGATCCCTGGCCTTGCTCAGTGGGTTAAGGATCTGGCGTTGCCGTGAGCTGTGGCGTAGGTTGCAGACGTGGCTCGGATGTGGCATTGCTGTGACTGTGGTGTAGGCCAGCAGCTGCAGCTCCGATTGGACCCCTAGCCTGGGAATCTCCATAAGCTGCGGGTATGGCCCTAGAGAGACAAAAACCAAAACGAAAACGGAGGGGTAGGAAGGTCCAGGAAACCTCACTGACAGTTAAGCAAAAGCTTGCCAGTGGTGAGGAAGAGAACCGTGCCAATATCCAGGGGAAGTACCTTCTGTGCAGAGGGAACACTTAGAGAAAAGGCTGAAGGCGGGAGTGGGCATGTGGGGCAACCAGGTGACAACAGGGCAGAGCCCAGGGGCCAGGGGAGGGTTACAGGTGAGAACCAGAGGTAGCAGGGGATTGGCAGGCAGAGGACACGATTCAAAAGCTGGGATTCTTAGAACTAGTTGATAAAACACTAATTCTGTCCTGGTCAAGAATCCAGTTTCAATTGTTTCATCCGGGGTCAGACACAGGCCAAGGGAAACTGGCGAAGTAAGAGGATCAATGTTTGTACTCGGAAATTGTTGCTCTAGGCCAGGCTCTGGGTTATGGAAACCACAGTGAGGGAGTTTCCTTCATGGCTCAGTGGTTAACGAATCTGACTAGGAACCATGAGGTTGAGGGTTCGATGCCTGGCCTCGCTCAGTGGGTTAAGGATCTGGCATTGCCGTGAGCTGTGGTGTAGGTTGCAGACGCGGCTCGGATCCCGCGTTGCTGTGACTGTGGCGAAGGCCGGCAACTACAGCTCCTGTTAGACCCCTAGCCTGGGAACCTCCATATGCCGCGGGTGTGGCTCTACGTAAAGGCAAAAAGACAAAAAAAAAAAAGGAAACCCCAGTGAGGCAGCTTCTGCCTTTTACCTTTGAGCACAGTGGCGGGGACTAAAAACTGACCACACAGAGCAGTGCTTGCTAAGAGCTAAATGCCTGGTGCTGACGGCAGGTGCCATGAGCCCTCCAAGGACACACTGGGCCCTCCTGGTCAGCCTGCTTACAGATGACTTCCTGACCAGAAGTGAGGTGGCAGGTAGTGCCTTCAAGACTGCAGGGGACCCACAGGCTCTCCGGAGCCCAGGCACGTCTGCCCAGCCGCCAGTGGGTCCCAGCAGACAGGACTTTGCTTCCATCTTCAGTTCAGCAGTAGCTCCCTGGCTCCTGAGCCCGGACTCGGCTCTGGACTCAGTTGGCACCTGCCCCTGTCCTGCCCTGGGGTTCTCACTGCCACCTCCTGGTGGTGGCTTCGGAGGCTTCCTGGGTCCTGTCTTTGGTATCGGATGGAGTGGCCACTTGTTCGCTGTTTCCTGGTCCTGAATCTGCTGGATACAGTTCTTCCTGCCATTTGGCCTGATCACTGAGAATCAGCTGTGAAAGGTGGGAGAAAGACCACGCTTACTGTCAGGGATGCAGACAGAGGCAGCTGCAGGAGTTTCGGGGGGAAGAAGGAATATACCATTCTCCCCGAAGTTAAAAAGTAAATAAAAGAATGGTGTTTGGTAGCTTATTCTTTCTAACAGGATAGGCATGGTTTCAAAATCAAGTTCTGCCATGTGTAGGTGTCTTCTCAGGAAGCCCAGAGTTGCCTAGTCACCTTACCAGGTGAGTTATTTTTCTCACTTATAAAGTAAGGCCAGGTGGAGAGTATAGACAAAATAGATAATCAATAGAAAATATTATGGTTGTGACAAGGGCACAAAAACCCTTCAGAGAAAAGCAGTCATTTTTGCTTTTGCTGCTGCTATAGACTGAATAGTCATATCCCCCCAACATTCATATGTTTAATCTTAACAGCTGGTCTGACAGTTGCTTGAAGGTTGGGCCTTTGGAAGGTGATCAGATTAGGGCAGAGCCCTCATGAATGGACTTAGTGCCCTTTTTTTATAGGACGTTTCCATAGAGGTCCTAGAGAGTTCTCTGGCACCCCTTCTGTCTTGTGAAGACACAGTGAAAAGATAGCTGTCTATGAACCAGGAGGAAGGTCCTCACCAAATATTGAATCTACCAGTCTGGGAATTCTCAGCCTCTAGAACCATAAGAAATAAATTTCTGTTGTTAATAACCCTCCCAATCTATGGTATTTTTTTATAACATCCCAAGTGGACTAAGACGGCTACTACTATTATTCCTGGTAATAACAAGTACCAAAGGATGCGGAGGGTCAAATTCTGGAAGGTATTGATTAAGGAGGTTAAATTTCAGAATGACAAAGAGCAAGGCCAGGACACAGACCCTCCTCCTTGGTCCTTTCCCTAGTTCTATCTCCTGGGAGTTTCCTCATCAAGATCTCAGGGTTGGGCTGGGTAGAGTTTGTATTTCAAGCACATGCTTCCCTCCTGTTTCCTGCCTCCTCATCTGGGCTGACATCTGTGCCTGGACAGTCTTAATGGGTCCGTGTGAAGACCCAGACTCCGGCTGATGTGACCCAGCTGTGGACAACCTCTTGTTTGAGAGACTTGGCCTCTTCTCAGAGGGATGCCAAAACGGAGAAAATAACTTTTCTCTGGCAGTTTCCATAAAGTCAAATGCCAGTCCCAGCCATTGGAATTTTTCCCCCTTCTGTTCACCCACGCTGTTTATGGAAAATGAGTCATGCGACTCATTTACACACAAATGGAGAGGTAGTTTGGGGATAAACAACACAACTTCCTGGAATGCCACTGGCTGCCCATCGCATGGCTCATATAATCCTCTCCTCAGACCCTTGGTTTGCAAAGAGCCTCTTGGGGTGTAAGCAAGGTGCTGCTTAGGTCAGAGGGTAAAACAGGCTCCGGGCCCATTAGGCTCTGGGCTAATTAGTGCTGGAGGCCCAATTCCCGCTGCATATTGCTCTTTCCTTGGCATGAATCAAAATCACTCTCCAACTCTAATCCCTCTTCTCTGCCAAAGGACAGAACAATGGCAAAGGCCCCAGGGAAGGACAGAGGGCCAGGTCCTGGGGTCCTTCCAGGGGAGGCCTCACAGTCAAGCCCCCGAGGCCATTTAGAGCCTCTCCTGGTGCCAGTTCTGTTTCCTTCAGAGCCTCAGAGTTTCTTACTCCTGCAAATCTCTTGCTCCTCGGAGTCCAGCCACAAGCACTTAGTTCCTAGGAACGCCTCCTGCGGTCTGTTCCCTTCCAGCTGCAGAAGGTAAGTTTGGAAGCTGCTCATTTCCAGGGACTTCTATCAACATGAGGAGACAGGGATGTGAGTGGTGCTACTGGGGCAGGTAACAAGGCACGTGAACATGGGGGCGTTAGGATATTTGAGGACATCGCCTAAAGACTGGCTTTATACAAATAGCTGCCCCTCCTAATAACCCGCCCAGCTCAAACAATCCATCAGCCTCCTGCAGACTCATTTGCTCCTTTGTGTGTGTGTGTGTGTGTGTGTGTGTGTGTGTGTGTGTGTGTGTGTGTTTCTTTTTAGGGCCATATCCATGGCATATGGAGGTTCCCAGGCTAGGGGTCAAATCGGATCTGCAGCTGCCGGCCTACACCACAGCCACAGCAACGCCAGATCCGAACCACATCTGCAAACTACACCACAGCTCATGGCAGCACCGGATCTTTAATCCATTGAGCGAGGCCAGGGATCAAACCTGCATCCTCATGGATACTAGTCAGATTTGTTTCCAGCGGGCCACGATGGGGACTCCCATTTGCTCCTTTCTGTCTTTAGTGCTCTAACAACTGCTTCTGCATTTACACTGGTGATTACTTGCTGAGGTATCTGTCTCCCGCTCTGGGCAGGTGCCCTGTGGGGACCGGGGGCCTGCCTTGTCCTTCGCCTACTTAGCAGCACCTGGAATGGAGTCGGCGTAAATAGGTATCAGCTGAGTGAGTGCTGATGACCATTATTTTCTTTGACCTCTGAGACCACATTTTGAAGATATTTCCATTTTTGTTTTTCAAGATGGAGAATGGAGGGTGTGTAATCCCCTCCCAGGGAGAGTCCTCTCAGGGTCCAGCCTGGGGGCCTGAAGAGTTTCTTCTCCTCAACAGGGCTGACACTGATTTCCATGGGTTTTCCAGATGGGCCTGATCCGGGCTTCTCTCCTAGGAACACCATTCCAGCAGTCTGAGCTTCCTGACAGATCATGAGATAGTCCAAAGCCAATGAGACAACTCTGTTAGAACTGCCAAGCGCTGCCCCTGGGAGCCGCCCCGCTTTCCCCTGCCGCCTCCCAGCAGAAGCATCTTTAGTTTCTACCATGAGCTGGGTGCACACTCACCACTCATCTGTTAACTTTACCTTCAGGCTGAGCCCTCCACGGGGCTTGGCAATGTTCCTAGGAATCTCCGGGAAGCTTTCTCTGCCACTCTAGTCAACGATTATTTTACTTTCCTGCTCTCTTCAGATCTTGTGTTTCATCCTCTCTGACCTCAAGCCTGGTGGACACTATACCTTGTCTTTCATAAAGAAATCAGGAACTCCCAAGTGGAAACCCTTCATCTCTCCCACCAGGTCCACAGAGCTCCCTACCTCTGTATACTTCTTCTCTGCTTCTTTCCTTTGGTCACAAAAGAGATCAGGACCCACCTCTGATGCAAGGCCAGGCCTCTGGGTGGATTCTGGATGCTGTCCCTAGCCCCTCTTCTGGAGCCATCACTCATTCCTGCTCTCTCCTGCATCTCTACCGCCTTCCCACCCCTTTCTCCTGGATCATTGCCCACACCATTAGAAACAGGCTCTCGGAGTTCCCATTGTGGCTCAGTGGTTAACGAATCCGACTAGGAACCATGAGATTGCGGGTTTGATCCCTGGCCTCGCTCAGTGGGTTAAGGATCCGGCGTTGCTGTGAGCTGTGGTGTAGGTTGTAGACGCGGCTCGGATCCCGCGTGGCTGTGGCTGTGGCGAAGGCCGGCGGCTACAGCTCCTGTTAGACCCCTACCCTGGGAACTTCCACATGCCGCGGGTGCGGCCCTAAAATGACAAAAGGCAGAAAAAAAAAAAAAA
>PVHT020001179.1:3824765-3989703 GCA_004024745.2 Catagonus wagneri
TTTGCTGTTGTTGGCCATGCCCACAGCATGTGGAAGTTTCTGGACCAGGGATCAAACCTGTGCCATAGCAGTGACAACGCTGGATCCTTAACCTGCTGAGCCACCAGGGAACTCCCACCATCTCTTCCCTGTCAAAATTCTAGAAACAGTTTTCTAGAGCCTGCAATCTCCATTTACCCATTCACTGCTCAACCTCTCTGAGGAGGCCTGCATCCCCCTCTGCCTAGCCTCCTTTACGAGCATGACAGATAAGAGTCTTATAAACAGAGAGGGAGCTGGCAGTTAACCACTGGAGAAAGCGCTGTAACTCAGATCAGGGTGGGGACAGGGAAGAGAATGTGGGAGGTGGACAAACTCTGAATAGATGTTGGGGGTGTGGCCATATGCATTTGTTAAAAGATGGAATAAATAATGCAAGAAGAAGAGCAGTCTAAGATGACTCCAAGGTTTCTAAGTATCTTGATTGTTAGAAGATGCCGTCATTTACTAAAACAAGGTCGGTAACGGGGGGGCAGGCTTTGGTGAATGACTATCTCCCCTCCTGCAAGGGAAGCTCCGTGGCAATGGCTGCTGTTTCTCAGGGTTTGCCACTGTTTCCCAAACACCCAGGCCAGTGGGCTCCTACTTGTTTAATAAATGGGCAAATCTTAATATATAATGGTATTGGTTTCCATTAGGATATTTTCAGTTGGAGGTAACAGAAAACATTAACTCACATTGGCTTAAAAAAAGAAACAGTTTGGAGATCCCACTGCTGTGCCAGAGGATCGGCACTATCTCTGCAGCGCCAAGGATGCAGGTCAGAACCCCAGCCTAGCACAGCGAGTTCAAGGATCTGGTGTTGCAGCAACTGTGGCGTAGGTTGCAGCTGCAGTTTGAATCTGATCCCTGGCCCAGGAACTCCATATGCTACGGGACAGCCAAAAAAAAAAAAAAAAAAAAGAAGAAAAGAAAAAAGAAAGAAAGAAAGAAAGCAGTTTATCATCCCACAAAACAGGAAAAGCAAGCTCAAGGACTAACTGATTCATCTTTGCATTGCTCAGCTCTGTGGACCTCCTCCTTCTAGTCATCAGCTGGCCTGCTATAGTTCCAGAGTCACAATCCAAGCCAACCAGAGAAGGAAGAGGCAGCATCTCCCCGCTCTCCTCTCCCCTGAGAAAAGCTTCCCCACATGTCCTCTCTTATTTCATGGGACAAATTGGGGCACAACCTTCTTCCTGAGCCAGTCCTGGGGAAGGAAACATCTGGAAATCACTCTGGACCTGGGATGGGGTCAGCATGCTGCATTGCACCTGGCTGCGAGGTGGGGAGGAGGAGGATACCTGAACCAAGTCTGGGTTTTGTTAGGGAGGAAGAAGCAGGAAGTTGGCACCTGTAAGAAACCAACACTTCATGCTGACAAGATGCCTTATAATCATAATGAAATACAGGGTTATTAAGGAGTTGTGTGAATTCCGAAAGCGTTTGTGAAAAACAACAAAAAAACAAACCAAACTCAAAAAAAAAAAACCAAAGCAAGTGCTTTCGATGCCTATGAATGTTGTAGATATAACAATTACTCAACATGTTAAATTAGTTTTGCAAATGATTATCACTCTGTAACTACAAAATACATTCCCTCTGAATATAAGACAGTTTATGGAAAATAACTGCAAAGTGTTTTTTTTTTTGTCTTTTTGCCTTATCTAGGGCCGCACCCGCGGCATATGGAGGTTCCCAGGGTAGGGGTCTAACAGGAGCTGTAGCTGCCGGCCTTCGCCACAGCCACGGCAACGCGGGATCCGAGCCGCAGCTGCAACCTACACCACAGCTCACGGCAATGCCAGATCCTTAACCCACTGAGCAAGGCCAGGGATTGAACCCCCAACCTCATGGTTCTTAGTCGGATTCGTTAACCACTGAGCCACAACGGGAACTCCTGCAAAGTTCTTATTAAAGCTATTTAGTACATATTTCTTCAACATTATGGGCAAAGACATGCACCTGAAATGGAAAAGGAGTAACAGTAAACCTACAACTGGTCCTAGGTCATCAGGAAGAAAAGAGGGAAGGCACCAACAGTTTCTGAAGACCTATTCTATATATTTGGTGAGGTTATGGCATTTGATTCTACCAAGAGTCCTAACAAGTGGTCATTATTATCCTCATCAGACATTTCTAATGGTCATCAATGTTTGGTTCACTTCTTCTGAGTTCATGAAAAGCTGTACTTCCCAGGCCCACTGAGGTTGGGTCTGTGACTAGAAGTCACACAGGTGGCTCTTGTGTTGGGCATTAATTGCTAGTGCGAGGACTTCCGGCTCTTGCCCTGCCCTAGCACTGGGCATTCCATGTGCTCCAGATGATGTAGCTGTGAGATGGCAGAGTATCCCTCCCCTGGGTCCCTGAATGACTGTGTGGAGCAGAGCTTCCTGCTCGCCTGAAATGAATATGTAGCACAAGTGAGACACTTTTGTTATGTTAAACTACCAAGAGATTTTGGAGTTGTTACTGCACCATATGTAGTTTATCTTTTATAAAAAATGAAGGTACAGAGGAGTCAGGGAACTCAACCCAAGTCACCAAAAGCGAAAGGGCAGGGCTATGAACACAGGTTTAGTTAAGTTCCAAAGCTTTCATGGGTTTACCACAGTTTGCTAGAGTCCAAACAAATTACATGAAGTCCTTGTCCCAAAACTGGCCTTCAGATGTTTTATCTAATATTCCTGAGAGTGATAAACTACATGTTACTATTACGTGTAGTTAACATTTGAGCCAAGATTTTCAAAGTTTTATATATACACATATAAAAGCATATATTCACACACACACAAACATGTATTCTCATTTATCCCTCACATCAAACTTATCAGGTAGGTCTTAGTAAATTTTTTTCTGTTATCTCTGTTTCTTCTTTGCTTCTTTCCTTCTGCTAAACAATTTCTTAACTTTTAGGATGTACCAGGCACTGGCACTAATATACGGTGAAGGCTGCCCAAGAATTAGAGAGATTCAATGACTTCTCTATGAACTCACAAAAACTGATAGGAAGAACTAGAATTTGAACACAGGTTTTCTGGTTTTAAATTTCAGGAGTTTATAGTTTAGCAGAGGATTAAGAAAGCCATACAAACATCATTAAATACAGCAGTCAAAAAGCTCAGTGACATGGCACAGAGTTTGTCCTCAATATATGCTTATAGCTGAATGAAAAAGTACTGTGGGGATTTAGGCATGGAGGGTGGTATTGCTTCCAGCCAGGGTTACTAGCAAAGGTTTTTAGGGAAAGTGGAACTCACCTGAACTTTTCAGGATGAGTGGGATTTGGAGCCAAGACTGAAGTGAAAGGCATTCCAGTGGCCTCAAATGTTCCAAATGTATTTGGAGGAAATGTTCAAAATGCTGTTGGACACAGTGTGGGCTCTCCATTGAGAGCAGTGGGCATATAAGAGGGAAAGAAGACTGTACAGCTGTGGAATATAGCAGGAGGCAGTCTCAGAGATGATCCCATTCACGGAGGTCAAAGGGATTTGATCTCAAGGGTTAACTGTGTCCTGCATGGACGACTCTGATCACTAGCACTCAGTGGGAAAAAGCCAAGGGCTGACAGTCGAGGAACTGCAGGGCCCTGTAGGAAAGGTCATAGTGCCTGAATGCCATTCATCTGGCATCTCTGATCTTGTCCATTGGCTTCATGTCGTATGCAAGGGAACTATGATCCAGAGAGGGAAAGCAAATCCCCCAATATCACACAGCTCGACTGTGATACAATCAAAGCCAAAGACCACTTGATGTCTTTTCTTGGGCTTTTCCCCTCCACACTAGGCATAAGCTTCTGGAAGGCTGAAGTTATTTGAACCATTGTGTGGGTAAGAAGGAGCCTCTGCCAACTTTTCAGTAGGGCAACTTGCACTGAGATGATGGTGAGGGGGTGCTAGGAAGATTGACATATGGAAGGCTGAGGCAGGGAAGAAAGGGTTAGGTGACTTCCAAAGTAGAATTAGGGATCACGTAATAGGGCCTGACTTAGGGCGGTGGAGGGAAAAAGGACGGACGAGCATGATTACAACAGAGGAGAAAGAATTCTTGTTGTTATCAACAATACTGACAATGCTGGTCATAAACAGGATCAGATCACTGCTCTAGAAAGTGATGCTAAAAAGAACGTTTCCCCCAAGAAAGCCCAGACTAATCCCATGTTTAAACAATCCTTGGATGGTGTATTCCAGGGTGAAGTTGGCTGTTTCCCTAAGTGCCAAATACCCGTATGAAAATGAAAAAAAAATGAGTCCAACATCTGAATGTTTGGGCTGTATGACGCCAAGCGTCCCACAAAGCTGATTCAGAGGCAACAAGAGGGCATGTGGTGCTGACCTACTGGCATGGGCATTTCATAGATTCCATCAAGACTGAAAAGTTGGGGGACATAAAACATATTACCCAGACAGCACTCATTTATGTCTTTCTGGCAGATCTACTTCACTTGACAAGGAGATGAGACATAAGAAACACCTTATCTCATGCAAATAAAATCCTGCTTGTGACAGTGACTGGTCTATAGTCTATACAATGGTTTATGTAATAACGGTCCATATGATAGCAGTTGTAATGCCACAGAACACACTCTCTGGGTAATTTTGAAACGTCTTCTAAAAATATTTGTAATTGTTAAACCAGGGACTTGAGAACGATAATATGGAAGAGAAAGAAACAGATACCATATGGCTTTGAGAGAAATCTGTATTTGGGTTTACCCATCTTTAAAGGATGGCAGGCACATAGTAGGTACTCAAAAATATTCATTTTCATTCCATCGTATTGACAGGACGAAAAGTTCATAAGACAATTTAAGTGAATCCCATTTCATTTGACAAAAGTCAAAGTAGGAGAGCTCTGAAACATTAACTAAACTCACCCAGTACCACCCAACTAGCAAATAGTGAGGACCAAATTTAAACTTATGCCTTTTGGCTCTAAGTCCAGTGTACTTTTCATTACACCATAATAATGAGCATGGTATGTATGTTACCATTTCTTGTTAAGCAGGGCATACTTTTGGCAGTCCATACTGGATTTTATTTTCCGCTGTGGCTTGTGCAATAGTTACCACCACTGCTTATTTTCAACTGACAGAAAGATTTCAGCTGAGGAACAAATTGATGCATTACCCTGAGAAATGGGCTGAACTTTGTAATACAAGGCCCCGAGAATAATTTGAGGATCACAGACCATTTTCTGCTGGAAACTAGGTGGCATTCATCCATATTAAAGGGACTTTGATTACTACTTTCCAATAAAAAGGATTTCAGAACTTCCAGATTGTTGGTATTAAGAAGCTGTGTCTCCAATTGTTCATTTTTAAAAGTTTCAGCTCATTAATTTGTTCATTCATTCAATCATCTAGCCATTAAACGTTTATCATGTGCCAGGTCCCATGCTAGGGGCTGGGGACAAAGAAGTGATATATACCATCCTCTCCTGCAAGGAGCTCACAGTTCGGGTAGAAGCAGAGAAACCAACAATGAGTGAAGAGCTACATGAGGACAGCTACAGCTTAGACGGACAGGGTACTCCACAAAGCACAACACATCACACCTATATGCTGGGTAAAGAGTAATAAGCAAGGAGTTCCCACTGTGCTGCAGCGGGTTAGGGATCTGGTACTGCCACAGCTTCGGTGTAAGTCACAGCTGTGGCTTAGATTTGCTCCCCGGCCAGGAACCTTCCATATGCCACAGGTGTGGCCAGAGAAAAAAAAAAGGTAATAAGAGCCATTTAAATTTCTAGATGATTTCTTTTTCATGGCAAAAGTTGGTGGTTTTTTATCATGTTGCTTGTTCTTTGACTTGCCTCCTAGGTCCAGCAGTTTACTATTTAAAGGCATTGGAAATGAAGAGGAAGGAAGGCAGACATTGTTAGGCAAAGCTAGCTGGACAAAGTCCCGTTGCCACCCAGGCTTCATGGCACCTCAGTACCATCTAACCCCCCCACACAAAAAAAGAGTAAAAACTGCCTCTAAATGTTCAGGAGGCAGCTACCTCTTTAGCAAATGAAAGTTTCAGGAGCAAAAGTACTAGGTCAGTAGTGTACATCTTTCCAAGGAAACACAGGCATGGAGGATGAGGTCTAGCGAAAGTGGACCTTGGTCACAGAAGACCACAAATGTGTGTGTTGAGAAAATGTGAATCATAGGACCATAAACTCTGAGAGCTGGGAGTTTTTAGATGCAAGTTAAATAGACCAGGTTCCAGTCAGGGCTTTCTGCATCACTACATGAATATTATTTACTTCATGTACTGCTTAGCTGGACAGTGTCAGGTCTAAATAGTGTCCAGAGTACAAGAGAAAAATCTGTTTGTGAAGTGTAGGTAATACTGAGTCACCTCTGCTTGGCTCTGCCTTAAAAAAAAAAATCTCTGAAAATTTTTATAGGCAAAACTGGCATCTCACATAGAAAATGGTCCCCAGTTCTCATTTTTCAAGGCTCACATATATTTTGATTTTAATTTGCTTTCAGTATTAGAAAGCTAAGATTTATTATTGGGGCTTTTAATTCTTTCCCAAAGAAATATGCATGGTATTTCAGTAGTCTCCAATAGCAACTCTATAGCTAAGATTCAAATATATTTTTATTTTTGCTTTTTTAGGGCAGCACTCGTGGCATATGGAGGTTCCCAGGGTAGAGTTGGAGGGGGTAGAGCTGGAGCTATAGCTGCGGGCCTACAGCATAGCCACAACAATGCAGGAGCCCAGCCACGTCTGTGACCTACACCACAGTTCACAGCAACACCGTATCCTTAACCCACTGAGCGAGGTCAGGGATCGAACCAGCAACCTCATGGTTACTAGTCAGATTCATTTCTGCTGCGCCACGACAGAAACTCCATGGATCAAATATATTTCTAATAGAGACATAATGGAGGGGAGAAAACCTTTTGATCTCTGTTCTGATTAGCTCAACCAGAAAATGTGGAACACCAAAGCTCTCTGCAGAGTTTACTGAGTAATGATTCCATTTTCACTAAAAAGTGTTGTAGACACAATGGGTAATTATCCAATGATAGTTCCAGTCAAAAAAAGTCAGTGTTATTACGGCTACTATGCTATTATGGGCTGAATTGTGTCACAGCTCCCCCACCCCCCAACCAAATTTATATGTTGAAGTCCTAACTCCCAGGACTTCAGAATATAATTGTCTTTGGAGACAGGGTCTTTAAAGAGGTCATTAAATTAAAAAACAGGTCAGTAGAGTGGGTCCTGATCCTGATGGTGTCCTTCTAAAAAGAGAAAATTTGCTTCTAGAAGCAAGCCGAGGAAAGACTGTGTGGAGACACAGGGAGAAGCCAGCTATCTGTTAAGCCAAGAAGAGAGACCTGGAACAGATCCTTCCTTCCCAGCCCTCAGAAGGGACCAGCACTGCCACCCTTTTGATCTTGAACTTACAGCCTCGAGAACTCTGAGACAATACATTTCTGTTGTTGAAGCTAAGCAGTCTATGGTGCCTTGTTATGGCAGCCCCAGGACACTAATACATATGCATATTCATTGTATCTCTAAGTTAGTAAATTCATAATGTGAACTTTTATTTCCTGCCATCTGTTCCTTTTTAGTTTGGTTGCAGCATCCTGATTTCCTCTAGGAAAATGGGCTTCATTTCATATACTCTTGATGGGATAAGACTCCACCGTATCTTGGGGATAGGGTGGACACGGGACCCAGGTTAGGCCAATTAGCCTCTCTCCTGGGACATCAATTCTTAGGTGGAACTAAGACGAAAATAATGATAGAAACTGGCCAATGAGACTGCTAAGCAGTGTCAGCTACACAATCCCGGGTTGCTGCCTGCATTTTGTAAGCATGGCTGTGTGGCATTCTTATGGATCTGAGAACTGCCTCAGATCTAATTGTTTTCCCTTGAGTTAGGAAGACATTTTGCATACCTTGCAAGCAATTATTTTTCTCATTCAGTTCCTGCAATTATTTAGTGACATCTCAAAGAAACATCAATCAAATTTTTACTTAAAACTTTTTCCTTGCTGATTTCTTTTATTCTCCTGGGTCAGTTTTATGCCTTTATTCATCATTCCGAATATGTCTACTAAGTACATATTTGATGTCAGCTATTGTGTTAGGTATTTCCACCAAACTGGAAGCTGGGAGATGTTCTGTGTAGTGTGGGGAATTACTGAATATTTGGAAATCAGATATTTCATATAGTATCAAACTGCATCTATAGAGAGCCTGCATACATTTATATCAGCAGCTCAAATTAAGTGGAAAAATCCCATCTAAACACAGAAAAGAATTTAAAGCCAGAAAGTGTTTATTTAGCACCTACTGTCTACAAAGGTCCCTATCAAATAATATAGAGTGGGGTGGGAAAAAAAAAAAAAGGCATAGATCACCTTCCCCGAAGGTGCTTAGCAGTGCCTCCTCAGATACGTTCAACAGTGAACAAATAGCAACATGTTCTATATTGACACACCAAACCATAAGAAAATGAGAAAAGTCACTTCGAGTCCTCTTAACCCTGGTGATGCCACCGCAGGAGAATTTGCTGTGTTCGCACTGCGCACTTAGTCTCATTTCATCCTCAAAGCAAACCACTGAAGGTAGCACTATTATCATTCCTATTTTACAGAGATAAAAACTGAGGCTAGGAAACTTTCCCAAAGTCTCTGAGCATCCTTTATAGTCCTTCAAGTGGCAAACGCCTCTAATTTGCCCTTTGCCACCACTAAAGTCTTAATTATTAGAAGCCCCCAAAACTCCCTTATCGTCTCAAAATAGCTCACGAAACAAAACCACCTCATAGCTCAAGATTCCAAGAGTTATGACCGTAGGCCATGCGCCGCTGTTGCCTGTCTGCTCCTGGGTTTAGGACTCGATATTTTATTGAATAATTCCTTCCTTCATCCAGGCATCATAACTGTTTCATTTCTAAGCCTGGGGGTGTGAGCTTTGGTAGCCAATTGCCAATACTCAGATCTGAGAATCAATTGGTATGCATTTTCTATGGACTTCACTGCAACGGGATCTTAATACTTATTATTACTTGGCTCCTAGACTCATTTAATGGAGGCCAATCAGCAGCTCCCATCTTTTATAAAAGTTTCCAGAAGACAAAACATGAGAGCTGTGTTCCATTTTTTTCCCCTGGGATTCTTTATCTTGCATGAGCATCAGTAATCAAAGTGGCATTTACTAGCTTGGCAAGTGAACAAACCTTTGCTTTCCCGCAAGTTCAGCCGTAGGCATCAAGCCCTCCTTAAGTTCCCATAGCAAACAGGCAGCTGAGTGTTTGTGCTAAAAGGAAGGGAGATAGACAGAGAGAGGGAGAGAGAGAGAGGAGGAGGAGAGGGACAAAGAGATAAAGGGGGAGAGAGAGAGATGAAGGAAGGAAGGGAGGAAGGGAGGGAGGAAGGAAGAGGTGAAAGAGAAAGAAAAGAGAAAAGAAAAAAGAAAGAGCGAAGAAACCTGCAAGGAAAAACAGTATAATGAGGACCACACTGATACTACATTAGTTTCCCAGTGACTTGCAGGGTTTATAATTTTTATCATTTACCTTTCTCTCCACTGCACCAATTCCTAGGGGACGGTTCATTTTTTATTCATTCTGAAAGATTGCCATCAATCATCCTCTTAAAGAGCTTGCCAGAAACTTGGACAGAGCCTCATAATAAAATTGCAGAGACAGAGGACTAATTGATTTCTATAAATAATGTTTAGCTGTAAAGATATGAAAGGTGGTTAGAACCACATGTATTAATCTCCCCTCTTGCTCCATCTGTGTCTGCAAACGCAGACTGTACCTTGACAAAGTGCCCTGGCTCTTTCACCCTGCAAACACACAGCAGGCGATTAACACCAGATGGCCACCCCTCCCATCTCCTTGTCCTGCCCTCTGCCCCACCGCCACCTCCTCTGGCCAAATCCTCTAATTGCTCCTCCCCACTGGCCCCCAGTTTCTATCCCATAACTTAAAAATTCTCTTCCCATTACCACCCCTGCACTGACAACATGCAAAGAAGCTGACAGGTCCCCGCTTCCCTCTGCTCTTCTGCCTTTCTTGACAGCAAACAAAAATACAACTCTAACTCCATACGTGAAAGCTTTTCTTCAAACCGCAAGACTGACAGTGTTTAAGAAAAGCAATAACTCTTGGTGCTACAGAATTACTCATGTGTGGGTCTTGGAAAGAGGGAGGCTTCGAGAGAATTCCCTCCGAAGGTCGCGCTCAGGCACTCCTAGCCGTAATCACAGCGCACAGAAACACCCAGCAGTTACTCCTCGTCAACATCCCGTACAGTAGGAACAAAATTATATCTGGCCAGTAAAAGCTGGCTGGACAAAGACAATGCTCTAACTCTCATACTTGTTTAAGAGTTGCCAAAGAAATGCTGAGAACTCGCAGAGGCACCGTCTCTTCAGCCCACAGCCATGACATGCAAAATGAAAAGTGAGCTGGAGACAGGGCAGGGCTGTGGGATAGATACCCGATTCTGATTTATGAATACCAGGTCATTTCATCGCAAAGGCTGATGCACAAGGCTATCATCTTAGCTGGTTTTGTCGTCAATCAGTCAGTTCCAATCCTGGCTAAACACAGCACAAATTGCCATATTTGGCCTTGAAGATCATTTTTTTTCCAGCTATAGGGTAAATACAAAATGTATGAGTGCTTTCACTTGGAGACAGGAAAATTGTCACACTAGACAGAATTCAGTGAAGTTGGTCCACTTCTCCTTTTTCTCCTCCTTCTCCTTCTTCTTCTTCCTCCTCTTCTTCTCATTTTTTCCCCCTCTTCTTCTTCCTCTCCTACTTTGGATTCTCCTTCTTCTTTTGCCCTGACTGCTCCTAGATGATGGTGGGTAGATATTTTCCATAAATAAGAGTGTTAGGGAGTCTTTTTAATGGGACGACACAAATGACTACATTGATTTAAAACAAGTTGAATTCTGATAGCATGAAACATTCCTGACCCTCAAACTTGAGATATGGTCATGATTTTAAAAGTTTCATAGATATGCTCCTTTTCTGTAACTTTTTTTTTTTGTCTTTTTGCCTTTATCTAGGGTCGCACCTGCGGCATATGGAAGCTCCCAGGCTAGGGGTCTAACAGGAGCTGTAGCCGCCGGCCTTCACCACAGCCACAGCAACGCGGCATCCGAGCCGCGTCTGCAACCTACACCACAGCTCACGGCAACGCCGGATCCTTAACCCACTGAGCGAGGCCAGTGATAGAACCCGCAACCTCATGGTTCCTAGTCGGATTCGTTAACCACTGAGCCATGACGGGAATTCCTCCTTTTCTGTAACTTTTAATGGGAGCCTAATCAAACTTTCTCAAAGCTTTTTTTTTGGGGGGAGGGGAATGCATGCTGTGTTCATAATTTTAAGTCTCAGTAAAATTAACCACACCTGTAAAAGATCATTTATTTTTTCAAGGCCTGCTTCTATAACATTCCTCTCCTCTTCACATGCTGTTTAGCTGCCGTCTTTACCCCTTGGACAGGCTTGCTGAATTCATTTTAGTGGTTTCTCATTTCACTGGTAAGCACCAAGAAGGCAGGAACTGTTCTAGTTCTACTTGCTTTGCCTGGATCCCCCAGTATCTTAGCAAAGGCTATTAACCCTAACACCAGCCACTAGAGTTCTGGACTGGCTGGCTCTTTGTTGTAGTTTTGTTAACCATTCCTGCAGTGGCCTTAACCTCATGTAAGCACCAATGTGGAAGAAGGCAAAGGGAAGGGAAGAGTTGATGGAGCCTCAGAAGATTTTCTTTCTTCCTTTTTAAAAGGTCTTGGGTCCAGAGGGCAAGCCCCATTGGAACTGAGCTACCATGGGACTCGATCTCACAATTATTGAACTGCTTCTGGGAATTAAGTAAGAGAAGACTCGGGGTGTAGCAAGAGGAGCTGCTTGGTTTGTGAATTACTGAGGGTCTCAGGACATTGCATGGCTGATCCAACCCCCAAGTCCATGGTGTTCAAATGGCTGGAGAATTTCGAGCAAGTGAAAAATCAGCACATCTGTTCATTGGATCAGAGGAAGGAGCCTACTGAGCTCTGAAACACCATGGTTGATGGCTCTGGTGAATTATTTAGCATTCCAAAAAACTGGGGTGTTCTCCATGTAGGCTGGTTGGAAAGTTAAGAGTGCCAAGAAATACATGGTACTGTATTTATATTACCTGGAGTTGAAAAACTGTGTAACCCAGTTTCCACTGCTTATGGCAACAAGCTGAAGCCTGAAACCATCAGTCTAGAGGAACACGTAAGGATGAAGTTCAGGCTCAGATTCCACAAGTCCAGTCAAGGGCAGCTGCCTTCACTTTCTGACCTTTAAGTTTACATCAATAAATGTAACTTCAACACAAGATTAAAACCTTGAAGCAGGTAAATAATCATGGGTTGAGGATCAAATGCATCAGTAGGTTTACAGCCAATGGAATCCTAAAGTGTCTCAGTGGGAAATTGGAGATCAAAGTGATTAAAGCCAAATCTATGACCTTCCTCAGTGCCAGGCATGGAAATGGTCCCTGGTACGGCCACTGTCCCTACATACTCCTAAAGCCTTGAGACAGGGAGGAGGAGCCTCCAGGTAGGCCCAGGGGAAACTGAACTTATCCTCAGTGTGCTGGTGATTGTCATCTGGGGTGGGGGGATCAAGTGATGGGGTCTGGTTGCTCCCTGACAGAGTTTCCCAGACAGACTCGTCATCAGTGCACACTCAAGCTGAGATGGTCAGATAAGGCTGGTGCATCTTCTGGTTTCCCGAGCCCTCAAGTTTCCTCCCCACCTCCGCTTTAGACAGATGTCTTAGATCTGGAATAGCTGAGGGCGAGGATTTAGCAGGCTTTTTCTCGCTATTCCTCCCCCTTTGGCCAGAGTCCTCATCCTCTCCCTTTCTGACCCTCCTAGGTGACCATTGCTCCCTTGCCGGCTGCCAGTGGTCTTATAGCCTTTGCTGTGATATTTCATCAGGTCTGTGCTCTCCCCAAGAGAATCTCTTAGTCCTGCCATTTTGGAAACCAAGAGAGGGGCTCCTCTTCCTAGTTGGTGATACCTAAGCTAAATAAAATCGTCATTTCAATTAAGAGAGCAGAATGGTATAGAATAGGAATTGGCACACGTGGTAGAGTCAGTGGGTAAATAGTTTATCCTCTGCATCCATATAGGTTTTGTTACACCACCCAGCTCTGCCCTCCTGGCACTAAAGCAGGACAGTCAGCACCAGAAATGGACAAGTATGGGAGTTCCTGTCGTGGCTCAGTGGTTAACGAATCTGACTAGGAACCATGAGGTTGTGGGTTTGATCCCTGGCCTCGCTCAGTGGGTTAAGGATCCAGCGTTGCCATGAGCTGTGGTGTAGGTCGCAGACGCGACTCGGATCCCGCGTGGCTGTGACTGTAGAGAAGGCCGGCAGCTACAGCTCCTGTTAGACCCCTAGCCTGGGAACCTCCATATGCTGCGGGTGCAGCCCTAGATAAAGCAAAAAGACAAAAAAAAAAGAAAAAAAAATGGACAAGTATGGCTCCGTGTTGACAAAAGGTAATTTACAAAAACAGGGGACAAGTTGGATTTGACCTATGAGGCTGCAGTTTGCTGATCCCTGATGAGGAAGAAAGAATGTTACGCAGGAAAAAAGAACCTGCTGCCCCTCCCCCAACACACCTTTGACCTTAACCTTGGCCTCGACCTTAGATGAATGGCTTTAGGCAAGTCACCCCTCATTTCCATTCTCACTTCTTTCACCTCCCCAGAGGAGAGAGCCTTAGAGAAGGCGATGTGTGGCACCAGCCATTCACCTGACATCTTCAGTTGTCTTGCTCCTCCGTTGGCCAGTGGTACAAAGGCCAGGGAATTGGTGTTGACCATAGCAGCTATCATTTTGAGTGTCTGCCATGAGATACCGTACATCTTCTCCTTAATTTTCACAACTCACCAAGGGAGGTGGTAGGACACCTCTTTAACAGTTGAGGAAAAAGAGAACAGGGACGTTAAATAACCTGCCCAAGTTACAGAATGGATAGGTCACAAGGTCAGGATTCATATGCAAGTCCATCCAACCACACTCAATTTTCTCAGATGCCACATGGCTTCCCTTTAGTTTCACTTTAGTTCACCATTTTGCAGATGTTGTCTCTGGTACACTACTTTCTGCACAGTTGCTGGAGTGATCAAATATAACAGCTTCCATATGAAAAATGTCGAGTGGCTTTCCCATCAAACTTTGGACACAATAAAGCCATTCCAATTAAGTGAGTAGAATTCTGTAGCTCCAAAGTCCTTGCTGTGGCTTAAAGGACTCCCATGATCTGTGCTATCTCACTCCTACCCTTCTGACATGTCACTTCTGCTTTATCTACTCTGTTTCAGCCTAGGCATTCTGCTTTGCTTGAAACTATCAAGTAGACGCTGCAGACCCCCATATCAAGATCTCTGGACTCATGGTTCTACAGCTCAGAACGCTGTTCTCTCAGCATGTAAATTGTTCATTCTCCCTTTTAATTGATGCCTCAACTTAAATGTCACTGCTCAAAGAGAACTTTCCTGACCATTCTCAGTCTCCTGACATTGCTTTAGCACTCCTTGTAGCAGCTATCACACTAGGCAATGATCATGCTTACCTGCCTTTTTTTTTTTTTAACCTTCTTGTTCTCTCTTGCATTGTGAGGTCAAAGTATTGCTCTTGTCCACTGATAAATGGTGCTGGTGTCTGACCTCATAAGCTTTCAATAACTATCTGTTGATTGATGAATAAATAAAAGAATATTTTGGAATGGAATGAGGCAACAGAGTGAGACTGACTCAGTTGCTCACCACTCTTGAGGGAAGTGATCCAAATGTTAGAGCAACGAGCAGCCTGGTCTCCAAGTCCTGTTGTTGGATG
The DNA here is from genome assembly GCA_004024745.2 of Catagonus wagneri. Lineage (NCBI taxonomy): Eukaryota > Metazoa > Chordata > Mammalia > Artiodactyla > Tayassuidae > Catagonus > Catagonus wagneri. Next base: position 3,839,640 of record PVHT020001179.1, read on the forward strand.
GACAGTCTGCTTGTCTCTATCAGAAAAAATCAAGGTGGTACTTTGTCTCATCTTTAGAAAGCACTCAATACAGGAGAAGTAGTACGGGACTGGGAAAGATTAGTCTCATGACTCTGAATGTCAGAAGTTATCTAGGGCCCAGGGTTTTCCGGCTTCCAGTCTCTGATCCCCTTCTAGCTCGACCTCCTCCACTGCCTGTAGCGTCCTCCTTTGCAAGGGCTTGTTTCTGGTTAGACTACACCTACCACCAACAACCCCACCAGCAAATCCTCTTCTCCCCAGGCTTGAGGGCAGCACGAAGACTTCACGTAAGCCCTTCTGCAGGAGAAACATTATTCCCATCCAAACTCTACCACTCGATGGAGGAAGGATTAGAGAGCTGAAATAGCCCGGCCAAGGTCCCACTGCTAGCAATGCCCACAACGCAGTCCAGAGCCTAAGTCTCCTGCTCATGAGACTGGTCCCATCTCCACACTCCATGCAACACTTGATAAAGGTTAACAGTCATAACACCCCAGGCGGCTCCTTCAAGAATCAATGCAATTCCACAAACACAGAGCGTTCCTGGCCCTGGTTAGAATCTGAATGCAGCAAGAAAAACAGTAGAGTCCCTGTCTTCAAAGAGTTTCCTGGAATTTTGAACACATAATGAAAAAAGTAAGTGTTTTCTTTTTTTTGGGGGGGGTGCGTATTGAAATACCTATGTATAGGATAATGCAATAATCTATTTAATCTCAAAGAGGACTTAAAACACCTTCTCAGAACCTCCTTAAACAATTCTGCCTAGGCCATACTCTGAGTATGATGTTATGATTTTTGAAAAAGAGATGGAGAGGGAGAGAGGAAAGGAAGAAGGAAGGGAGGGAGAGAAAAGAAAGGAGAGGAGAACTGAGTGGTCTGTGGCTTCCTCCTTTTATGCCTGACTCGCACACATCTCTGCTTCTTTCAGGGACTTTAACCTGGAGGGTCCCTCTGCAGAAGCCTTTTGAGGTTGGAGCTCACCTACCCTAAAGTCCTGGGCTAAAACCAAAGAGCCGAATTATTTTTCCCGCTCAGTTTCCCTACCTGGTCCTCTGCCCAGATTTCAATGACAAACTTCTGCATGATCATAGAAACTTTTAATTACTACTAATCCACTCCATGACAGACCTTCCCTCCATCAAATACACATTTGTGGTCCTCTGGACCAACCGGGGGGTGATATGGATTCAAATACCCACACAACGCGAAGGATCTGTAGGGGGACATGCCTGTCAGTCCCAACCAGCTGGGGCTCAGCCACATAGAGGTGACCACCTGCAGTCAAAGTTCATCACTTCATATTGCACTTTACAAATCTTTCTTCTCCACCACGACAATAAAATCCAGAGGGGCGGGGAGAGAGAGGTGCAGTACCTAAGCACTGGCAGAAATCCGGAGCAAGAGATGACATTAACATAGAAACAAGCAATTCCTGATTTCCTCCTATTTGTATAAGCAATGAACCAAGGGTGAGGGAGAAACCCAGAAAAGAGAAAAAGGTAAAACCTTGCTTCCTGAAGCTGCTTTCCTTCCATCCTTCCCCACCTGGCAAAAGATAAAGACATACTTTATAGCCCCAAACGACTCCAGATCCAGACTTGCCTGGGTACAGAAAGGCAATCTGCCTTCCCTCCGCCCACACCCGGATGCTCACCAGCTCGCGCCCGAATTCCCTCGCCCGCTCTGCCCACATTTTCCTGCCTGTTGCACGCAAAAGCCATTGTCTCTAAACGCCAACTACCGATATTCAGAACTGTGGTTTTCCTACCCTGGTTAGGGCCGCCTCCATGAGAGCCGGGGGGTCAGCTCCGGAGTTGAAAGAGGACCGGGGGCCCGGGGAGACTGGTGGAGGGAAACCCTTTCTCGAACCTCCACACTGTTCCGGTTGCCAAGGGAACCCTGGCTTTGTCCTGCAGGCTGAGAATGGCGGCCTCTCCCACGGCCTGGCTCCAGGAGCAGCCAGAGCACCGCGCAGGGGCCGGGAGCAGAGGGAGGGAGAGCTATCGCACCCGCCTGGGACAAAGAAATCATTTTCAAAGAATGAAAGTAACTGTTTAGGAAAAAAAAAAAAAGATCTTAGGAGGGCGCCCAGTGAGGAGGGAATGAGTTTATTGATGCTGCTGGATGGGATTTGCGTTGGCTTTTGTGCCCCTGAAAGAAGTGAGATTCAAATCTCTAGCTCAGAAGAGACAGGAGTGGCAGGACAGAGAAGGGGACACGGAGGGAGGTTGGAAGGGCTGTGTCCTGGCCTCTTGCATCCTGTGCTGAGCAGGAAGCAGATCTTCAGCTATTTTGTTGCCTTACTCAGCTGAAGCCTGAAGCTGGATTATTTTGTCTCTGGATTGGTTGGAGGAGCCTTCTGGCTATTTCCTAGAAGTCAGGTGGGGCCTGGCCAGGAGATGAGAGCATAGTTTTGATGGGCAAACACATCCTGCATTTCAGGGGCCAGATTGGCTTTCCTTTGGAGAAGAAATTCTCTTCGGGCACGTGCCAAAGGAGGCATGTCCTACGGATGCTTATTCCAAAAGCCCTTTGTCAAGGGTAGGCCAGGATAAACAGTAGTTTGAAGAGTTTGGATGGACCCTGATTCCCAGCCTAGTTCCTGGCTAGGAAATAGGTGCTCAATAAAACACTTTTCTGAATGGTTGTGGAAAGATAATATGTTTCTTAGTGTCCTGTCTTTCTAGCAAGGCAGGGGGATAGATGGTTGACAGATGGTATGGCTGAGGATCAGGGGGTGAACCTAACCTGTGGATCCACGACAGAAAGTTCGGAGAGATTCCAGCCAGAGTCCATTCCCTTTGACCATGATGTCTAGTTGCTTTTTTAAAAATAGAGACATCAGGAAGTTCCCTTTGTGGCTCAGTGGTTAACAAATCCGACTAGGAACCATGAGGTTGTGGGTTTGATCCCTGGCCTTGCTCAGTGGGTTAAGGATCCGGCGTTGCCGTGAGCTGTGGTGTAGGTCGCAGACGCGGCTCGGATCCCGCATTGCTGTGGCTGTGGCGAAGGCCGGCGGCTACAGCTACTGTTAGACCCCTAGCCTGGGAACCTCCATATGCTGCGAGTGCAGCTCTAGATAAAGGCTTCTTCCATTACTCATCTTCTAAGGCTCAGCTCTAGCATTTGTTGCTCTAGGAACTTCCCATTGCTCTCCCCAACTCAGCATCCACAGCATTTTTTTTTTGTCTTTTATCTAGAGCCGCACCCACGGCATACGGAGGTTCCTAGTCGGATTCGTTAACCACTGAGCCACGAAGGGAACTCCCACAGCGTTTTTTTAAAAAAATATATATTTCATTGGAGTGTAGTCGACTTAGAAAGTTGTGTTAGTTTCAGTTGTATAGCGAAGGAAATCAGTTATACATATACATGTAACCATTCCTTTTGAAGTTCTTTTCCTGTATAGGGTATAACACAGTACTGAGTAGATTACTCTGTGCCCTACAGTAGGTCCTTGTTACCTATCCGGTTTATATATAGTAGTGAGTATGTGTCAGTCCCAACCTCCTAGTTTATCCCTCCTGCCCCACGTTTCCCCTTTGGTAACCATAAATTTGGTTTCAAAATTTTTGCGCTCGGCACTTTTATTTTCTTTTTATGGCTGCACCTGTGGCATTTGGAAGTTCCAAGGCTGGGGGTCAAATTAGAGCTGCAGCAGATGCTTTTTTATGCTTATCTACGTAAGATGAAGGACCAGGTCCTTCAACTATTACTTAAGCCTATTGCAGTAAGTGTAATTAAGAATAATAAAAATCGTCATTTATTTAAGGCACAAAAATGCATCTGGGTGGTTCTGTCTGTGGGATTGTGGTTAAAACCCCAGGAGCCCTGAGCTGCCAACAGTCCAGGGCAGGTTTGCAGGGACCATGCTTATTTCCCCTTGTCAATACCCTTGGCTTTTTTAGCCTGTCTCCTCTAAAGAAATCCCACTTAAGGGCACTTTACCTAGTGGTAAAAGGACTAGCTCTAGCATGGCACTTTTCCAACTCTATGATTCCACTCCTCATTTACAAAAGGACTCATTTAAATCCGTCAAAACACATTCTAAAAATGCACAAGTTACAGCTGGTGCACAACCCCAAACAAAAACAAAACAAAAACACAGCATTTTGGACATTCTTACCAGTTTGGGGTATCTCGGCCCAGTTTTCCCACTCATTCCTTTCAGGGAGTGCTGAAACAGCACATACTTGGCATGGATAGGACACTAACTTGTCAAGGGGAAGGTTCCAACCAGAAGGGGGAGGGTCCCGCTCTCACTGCAGCTTCACCGTGGAAACAGCAGGTGGAGAGTGCCAGGGGCCAAGGAGAACAGTAAGGACTGATGCTTGGGGGTCATATGAAGTTCACAGGGAAAGACCGAGGCCCAGGCTGCACCCTGAGTGGGCAGCGACAGGACTCTCAACCTGGGATGTCCCATCACATCTTCCAGAGGGCTCTCTGGCCCTCAGGTTCCCTCCTTCCTTCCAGTGTGTCCCCCCGCCCCCCGCCAGAGTCCAGGCTGGTCATTCCATCTGGTCATGTCAAGTTTTACCACAAGATGCTGCTACATCTGTCCATCGCCCCAAGATCAAGTCCATCTCACAGGCTTTCTGTGATCTTCCCTTCCCAAGTTTTCCTCGGAGACTTCGTTCGCTTTCCCAGTGTCTCCCGTTTTTTTTCTAAAATACTCAAAAATGTTATTTCCCTTCAGTACACTTTCTTACATTTTCCTCTGCTGAACTGTGACTCAAGGGATGGCAATGTCACCAATATCCCAGATCAGCTTGTGAGATCGCTCTGCCTGTGCCTGGGGGTTGTACAGGAGGGTTTTGGTGAAGGAGGCCTGGGGCCGTATTATGCCTCATTGGAGGGAAGGGCACTGTCTTGTGCTAAGAATTCATCACGAGGTGCCGTGCATTTTGTGGAGAGAGTGTCATTAGGAGAAGGAGACCTAAAGGAAGGGAAAAAATTATAATTCAGCTGTCCCTTTCACTCAAATGCATCATAATTTGGGGGCACCCAGTGACTTTTTTTTTCTTTTTATGGCCACACCTGTGGCATATGGAAACTCCCGGGTCAAGGGTTGAATCAGAGCTAAAGTTCTAGCCTATGCCACAGACATGGTAACACCAGATCCAAGCTGCATTCCTTATGCACGCCACAGCTTGTGGCAACGCCAGATCCTTAACCCACTGAACGAGGCCAGGGATAGAACCCACATCCTCACAGAGACAAGGCTGGAGCCTTAGCCACTGAGCCACAATAGGAATGCCAAGTCCCTTTTTTTTTTTTTTTTTTGCCTTTTGTCATTTTAGGGCCGCACCCGCGGCATGTGGAGATTCCCAGGCTAGGGGTCTAATTGGAGGTGTAGCCACTGGCCTACGCTGCAGCCACAGCCACGCGGGATCCGAGCTGTGTCTGCAACCTACACCAGAGCTCACGGCAACGTCGGATCCTTAACCCACTGAGGGAGGCCAGGGATCGAACCTGCAGCCTCATGGTTCCTAGTGGGATTCATTAACCACTGCGCCACGACGGGAACTCCCCAAGTTTGAACCAATACCATTACCATCCCCTGAGATGTGTAAGGGCAGGAGACCTTGTGTCAGGTAATGAGGAGTGGAGGAGACTGTGCTAAAATAGGAACAGAGTACTGTGTTAAAGGGAACAGTAGTTACTCAGTTCCAGCTACGTACTGACCTATAGGCTGGCGGACCAGGAGTGCCAGAGCTTTTTTCTTTTAACTTTTTAAAGAGAAACTGGAAATGCATGAAATTTCACAACCTAAAACTGTTGATTCAAAATATGGACAGACACTGTGTGGGGCAGACAGCGCCTGAGCTGCCGCTTTGCAATCTCTGGCCTCAGTGGAATTTTCCAGAGTGTGTGCAGAGGCACCTGCAGACAGGGGTGTAGAGCTGTCGTCAATAATCCAGATCACAAAACCTGCATTAAAATATCCATGGAGTAACAGGGCAGAGCCATAAATGATCTCAACATACTACTCAGTGGAATTAGAAGGTGCTGCGGTGGCTGGAGAGAAGAGACTGCAAACCACAGCGATGGAAGTCCAAACTCCTTCTCAGAAGGCGTGGCTTGTCTGAAGTGGTGATAGGTGCTCTGGTCTAGTCCTGGGAGCTGTCCAGCTCCTGAGGTGTCCTCCCTAATCCTCCTGCATTCCCGGAAGCTGGGCTTGCAGTGAACAGGATGCCAGGCCAGGTGTAGACACATGCATGACTCAGCACAAGGCTTTTTTTCTTCTTTGGCCTCGAGGTTTTGTTCCCCATCTCTCAACCTGCACGAACTCAAGGCTTCTTATCTGGGTGTGGGCTGGAAGGGGTGAAATCCCCCTCTCTGAGGAAGAACTTTCTTCACCTGTGATCACCCCGAGAGGCACTGACATGACAACTGTTCACAGCAACGGCTGCTCTGCCTCCAGCCCTCTCTGCTTGACCCCAAGGAGGTCTCCACGCCTGCCCTCCGAATCCCCTTTCATCATCGCCAGCCTGTTTCTTTCTCACAATTATGATGCCAAGAAGATACCGCCCAAGAACTTGTCTTCCTTCTCTTCCTTTTGGCTATGATTCAAATCTCACTAATTATTTTTCTACAAAGTCTACTGGTCCTGAGACACTATTTCCTATTTCTGTAGCCACCATCCTCATCCAGGGGCTCAGCATTCCAAATTCCAATTGCTATTCCTGGCCTCTGAAGAAGGTTTTTCTTGCCTCCGGTCTCTCCTCACCTGCTTTAAGCACCATTTCCATCATGTCAGCCCCTTACCTATTATTTATTATCTTAAATTAAAATACACAAACATGACCTTAACAGACACATTTTTTTTTTCACTGCTTCCTTGTGGAACCTATCCAGTTTCCTTCAGGCAACAGAAAGGGAGTGAATTTTAGAATCACACAAACCCAAGTTTACATCCCGGCTTTGCCATTTGCTCCCCTGTGATCTCAGCAAATTATATAACCTCTCTTGGCTTCAGTTACCTCATCTTAATATTGGACTAAATAATAGCTACCTTGCGTGGTTGCTGAGGCAATTATATAAGCTTTCTCATTGTAAGTACTTTCTCATTGTAAGTACTTGCAAAGTGGTAGCGGTCGGTAATATTACTCTCCACAGAAGTAACGTTTGAGGGGGAAAAGAGGGTGTTTGATGCTGTCAGCAAGATGACAGATGTGTCAAAAGAATCTGAAGCAAGCTAAATAAATTATGGAAATCTATACAGTTCAACATGTTCTACTATAGTGCCAAAGGAATTTTTTGAAAAAAAAAATCGTCAAGAGAGAAAATGAAAACCTACTGTTACCAAGTTCCAGTAATTTTGTCCCCTGAATATTTTAGCCACATACCTGTGTTCACCCAGCAGCTAGGAATGTCACGTGCTTTGTGGACTGTGGTCATTTTTCACCTTCATGGGGTCATTGAGTACAGCAGAGTGGAGACCTCTGAGTTGTCTGAGGTCAGATAAACTGACTATGAATCCTGACTCCATCAGGGCTCCAACTGTGGACCATTAGCAGGGTACCTGATCTCACCAAGCCTCAGCCTCTTACCTGTAAAGCTAGGAGCACCATGCCATCTAGGCAGAAGTATTAGGTTAGTGGCTCTTCTGAAAGACCTCACTTGTCTTAACTATGAGATGCATTTTACTTCTCATTCTCTTCCGTGGACTCAAAGATCACATCCTCTAAGAAACTGCCTCATTCAAGTTCTTCTGATAACCAACTACCAGTTTTCTCTAATTCCTCTCAACAAGTGCACTATTACACTTTGAAACTCGGAGTCACAAAGAAGAGTCTTTTGAGTTGAAGAGACTTGGTTCTAAGTTCTGGTTTCAGCATTAACTAGCTGCACTACCTGGACAAGTCTCGGTCTATTTGTAAGACAGGAATAATAATAGTCCCTCCTTTGAGAGGATCTGTGTCATGATTCACTGAGATAACGCAGGCAAAGTGTTTAAAGCAGGACTTGGCAAGAGAAAGGGTCAATTAGCTTCCCTTCTTAAGGTGGAAACCGCCAGAAGTAGTAACTTGCAGGATGGGGTGTTGATCACACCTTGACACGAAGAAGCTGCATGTCCTGGATCTACTCATATCACCTCTCTTGTTTCCATAGCCATAAAATGAAAGTCAAACCACCTGCCTTGTAGCCCAGGAATCTCAGGAAAACGAAATAATGTTGTGGATGGAAAGATTCTTTAAAAAATGAAAAGAATTTGTTTTACGTATTTGTTAACTAAAAGGTGTGTGTGCATGTGTGTGTAAGCTCCTCAAAGGCAGGGAGGGAACCTGTGATTTTATTTTTTGCATTCATTGCACAGCTTCTTCCTTTTTTGTTTTTTGTTTTTTTTTGTCTTTTTTGCCTTTATCTAGGGCTGCACCCGCGGCATGCGGAGGTTCCCAGGCTAGGGGTCTAACAGGAGCTGTAGCTGCCGGCCTTCGCCACAGCCACAGCAACGCGGGATCCGAGCCGTGTCTGTGACCTACATCACAGCTCACGGCCACGCCGGATCCTTAACCCACTGAGCGAGGCCAGGGATCGAACCCGCAACCTCATGGTTCTTAGTCGGATCCGTTAACCACTGAGCCACGAAGGGAACTCCCATTGCTCAGCTTCTAACTGAATTCTGTTTTCTGCTCCATCCACCTGCAGTGTTGGTCCTCCCCCACAGCCGCTGTGCAGCACAAGCTGAAATAAAAGCACCCACCTCTGACGTGTGGGTAGCGTCTCTGCCAAGGCAAAGATTCAGCTTCTTGGTCCAAGGGCCTGAGCTGCCCCAAGGGGTGGGGTGGGAGGAAGACAGCGTCTGTAATAAATGTTCTCCAGGCAGGGAGGGAAAAATCACCTAATGCTCTTGTGGCTTTTAGAAAAAAAAAAAAAAAGAGTGAGAAAGAAGAAGTAGGAAAAAGAAAATCCTAGCTTTAAAGAAGTGGCCGGGCTGTTTGTCATCTGTAAAATGAGGCGAAGGAAAAGCACGAAAAGGGCAGTGGTCACTGAGTCGGCTTCAGGGATCTGCGCCTGAGACGTCTGTGCCAACCATCCCAGGCTGTCCCCAGCTGCGATTTCTTTTTCTTTAACAAAAACAGAGAACTCTCACTGGGCTGAAGTTTCTCACCTAGCTCAGGAGTTTTCAGATCTGGCCTAGGTGGTCTCTACGTAAATATTTTCACCCTCATTCATCTCCTCCAGAGGAAAAAAAATCATGCTCACTAGAGAAGAAAGCACCCAAACCAAACAACAGCTTATTTGCACCACTGGAACCCTCATCTCAGGGGCTCCCAGGTGGGCATGGGGTTTAAATCAGGGGCTTCTTGACCATCCTCTAGACAAATCTGGTTAACATGGACCTGGAGAGAACGTTTGGATGCATGCCAAAGCACTTCACTGCTTGTGCAGGTTGGCACAGGAATGCCAGCCACCACCCATTAGTTCTAAAAATCCACCTGCAGGCAAAAGGAAAAGAAACAGTCTAACCTGCAGTGCCAACGATATACTGCATCCTTGACTATGGAGATTAGGCCCTTTGTGGTTTCACCACAGCTGACAGATCAGATGGAAATCCTCCTGCTGTAGAACTAATTTCAGGGGTTGTTTTCCTGCTGCATTCGGTCGGTTTAGGTTGAATAGTTTTTTTCAGAACACGTTCCAGGTGTTTCTCCATTTGTACCAGGCGCTGCGCTAGGCAGTAGGAATATAAGGGAATGTAAATTGGTACAACCACTATGGAAAACAGTATGGAGGTTCCTCAGAAAACTGAGTATAGAACTACCATATGGTCCAGCAATCCCACTCTTGGGCATATGTCTGGACAAAACTTTCATTCAAAAAGGTACTTGTACATCTATGTTCATAGCAACACTATTCGCAATAGCCAAGACATAGAAACAACCTAAATGTCAATCAACAGATGAATGGATAAAGATGTGGTACATGTACACAATGGAATACTGCTTGGCCATAAAAAGGAACAAAATAATGCCATTTGCAGCACCTGGGTGCAACTAGAGATTCTCATGCTAAATGAAATGTCAGAAAGAGAAAGACAAATGCCATATGAAATCACTTACATGTGGAGTCTAAAACACGACACAAATGAACCTATCTACAACCCAGAAACAGACTCACGGACGTAGAGAACAGACTTGTGGTTGCCAAGGGGGCATGGGAGGGAGTGGGATGGATTGGGAGTTTGGGGTTATTAGATGCAAACTATTATAATTAGAACGAATAAGCAATGAGGTCCCACTGTATAGCATAGGGAACTATACCTAATCTCTTGGGATAGCATGATGGAAGATTATATAAAAAAAGGAATATGTATATATTATGTGTGTATGTATATATGTGTATATATATACACATATATATATGTGTATACACACACACACATACATGATTCACTTTGCTGTATAGCCAAAACTGGAACAACATTGTAAATCAACTATATTTAAAAAAAATAAAATAAATACAAAAAAAGATGAACAAAACCCAACCTCTGGAGTTGCAGTTGTGGCTCAGTGGTTAACGAATCCGACTAGGAACCATGAGGTTGTGGTTTCGATCCCTGGCCTTGCAGTGGGTTAAGGATCCGGCGTTGCCGTGAGCTGTGGTGTAGGTTGCTGACACGGCTCGGATCCCGCGTGGCTGTGGCTGTGGTGAAGGCCAGCGGCTACAGCTCCTGTTAGACCCCTAGCCTGGGAACCTCCATATGCCACAGGTGCAGCCCTATATAAGGCAAAAAGACAAAAAAAAAAACAAAACAAAACAAAAAAGAAAACAACCTCTGCCATCCAGCAGCTCACAGAGATGAAGACAAAGATACAGATACACAATCATAAAAATATTAGTTTCCTAGGGTTATTGGAGCAAATTATCAAAAACTGGGTGACTTAAATACAAATGAAATTTGCAAGTTCCCTTATGGTACGGTGGGTTAAGGATCCAGCATTGCCTAGGCTGTGGTGCAAGTTGCTTCTCTGGTGCAGGTTCAGTCCCTGGCCCGGGAACTTCCACATGCCACAGGTGTGGACAAAAATAAATAAGTAAAATAAATATTGAAAAATAGGAACTTCATCATCTCACAATTCTGGAGGCTGGAAGCCCGAAATCCAGGGTCAGTACAGTTTGCTCCTTCTGGGAGCTTTGAGTGGGAAACTATTTCTCACCTCTCTCCTGGCTTCTGGTAGCTGGTGGAATTCCATGGTGATCCTTGACTTGTAGCTGTTCAACTCCATTTTCTGCCTCCTGCTGTCTCTGTGTCAAGTCTCCTTTCCTTTCTAAATCCACCGGATTTAGGACCCACATTAAATCCAGGATGTCTTCATCCCAAGATCCTTAACATGATTACATCTGCAAAGACCTATGTCCAAATAAAGTCACTTTCATAGATGTGGAGAGTCAGGGCTTAAACATATCTTTTGGGGGATGCAATTCCATCTGCCACAAAGACCAAATGTGATATGTGCTATAAAAATAGAGGCAAGCACAGGACACCACTGAGACAGAAAAGAGGATGGTTAATGCAGCTGGGTGGAGTTGGGGAAAGTTTCTAGAGAAGGTGATTCCTAAGGGAAGCCTCAGATGACAAGTTGTAATCTGCCTCCTGGAAGAGCTGTTTGTATGAAGGCTTAGAAGTTTGAAAGTGTCCAGTTTGGCCTTGGAATGTTGATGGGCTCTCTGGATCCCTCCCTGTGGAGCCCTCCACTACACCCATACCTGTGTGACCCCACAAGATGAATCAGTGTGCAGGGGTACACTGGCTGGAATTTCAAATAGTGCAACCTCTGTCCCACCATACAGGGAGATCTTCACCCTAACCCCACCTCACAACTACAGACAGAGCCCCAAACCACCCCATCTCACCTTCCTTTCCTCTCCTTCTTATAAGACTCTTGTGTGTGCCTTTCTCTTCCCAGGAATCTCAACTTGTAATAATACACGTTCATTCGTATTCATTAGTGAGTGTCATCTGTCTCAGTCTTTACATGTATTCCAGGGTGGGTGATCAGAGTCTACCTCTGGGCTGAATGATCAAACAGAAGAAACAATGGGACTGGGGAATCCCATAGGGTCTGTGTGAATGAGATGTGTGGAATGTGAGCAGAGTGGAAGGGAAGTGACTTCATGCTCAAGAGGGAGACAGGAGACAGATTGTGGAAAGTCTGAAAAAGCAGAGGCAAGGTAGTAAAATACAAACAGGGTAAGGCATGTCAAAACCAAGCAGCCCTAACCCACCTGTGAAAACCAGGCAGAAGGTACTATTTGGGGACCATCCCAGTTCTCAAGGAGTTAAGACTTCGGCAGTAGGAAATACAAGCAAGGATGGAAGGGCAGGTACAAAACCTAAAGGACCGGGAGCTTTCCTGAGATGTGACTGGTTGTCTTTAGAGCCAGAGTTCTCTAGGGTCTGAATTTACTTCTGGGAACCCATCTGTAGGTAGGTTAACCCTTCGCTTGCAAGATACCAATGAATAAAGTTCTTATGTGTCATCCTTTGAGCCCCTTACTGGCTTATAATGTTATGTGCTTCCAAAAGCATCTTCTGTTTGACCAGAGGGAGGGCTGGTCTTCACGAGGTGAACTCGGCCAGTAGCTAACGCTGATGTAAGCTCTGGGGGGCAACATAGAAAGGATATTTCCAGCTTGTCACCGCCACCGAGGTGATGGCATCTGTGTCACTTCTTTGACACCCATGACACTGCCTCCACCCTGGTGATAATGAGTTAGAACACATGACTCGGTGTTGCTAGGGCTTCTTTGATGAGGCTGGAGAGCTTCTATGGTGTGGAACGGTTCCTGAACATGTAGATATTAACTATTTCCATGCTGAGTGCTCTGCCCAAGTGGGATTTTGTGTGGAGATTCAAACTGCGCTGGGACCATTTACTCAAAGAAAGCTCTTCCACCACCACACCCTGCTAAATGTTTTTCTAATGGTCCCTTATCTGAAATGGCTCACCGAGAACATTATATGTCTGATGCAGAAGGCCACATCCCACGCATTCTTGCTGCCATTCCAAACTCATTATTTATGTGTGGCTTTGGATGGTCTTCAGAAGATTCGTTGAAGCATTCACACCACTTCAGTCCAAAACTTCAATCTTTTGCTGGACCATTCTTTACATGACAGCCCTGGCATCATGAATCATTTTTGAGTCAAAATGTCAGGCACGTGATCTCCCAAAGGAAAACATGGAAGGAAAATAGCTAGCAGTCCCCGACCCTCAGTTACTTCTCCTTAAAGGTCCTACGGTATTCCGTATTAAAGGCTTGGAAAACAACCATATGACTGTCAGCAAACTGCAGGAATTGTACTGGCAAGGTTGGTTTGCGGTGGCTCTGTCTACAGATTGTGTTTCTTGTCTGTCTGCCAAGACCCACTGTCCCTGATAAATGTAGTGCTCAGAGATGGCCAGTAAGGGAGGTAGATTGTACCATACAAACCAACTCTCAGGAGAAGATCAGTGAGGCCAGATCTAGAAATCAAGCCAAGATGGTTGACTGAGAATTGGAGAATCCAGGGAGTCACTTCTAGAAAACCGAGGGTATATCAGTGCATAATTATTATTTGCACATTCCCAATGGGTATGACCAATAGTGGAGACTGTGTCTACAGACATAGTTTAGCTAACAGGCACTCTGTGTGGGAAGGTAAAGTGACAACATAATTTATTAAATAGAGCAGGTTAAGGGTTATATCTGTAATATATTAATGCTGAGCATAGGGGAAGAGATAACTTCCAATTTGAAAATAGCTAGATTATATGCACATTTTTATTTATTTAGTGTCTTATATAGCACTTACTAATTCTGAGTGCCCTAACTCATTTAATCCCCTTCACAGACCTATGATGTAAGTATTATTAGCATACTCTTTTTTTTTTAGGATAAGGAAAAAGAAACAAAGATGCTAAGTAGACTTCCTAAGCTCACACAGCTAATAAGAGAAAGAGCTGGGATTTAAAACCTCGAAGGAGGAAAAAGAACTTAGACTGGACTTTGAAGGTAGGTTAGAATGTGAAAAACTTGAAAGTAAGGACGGCCTTTCAGCTGGTGGAAGAGAAAGCTATTGGAGAGGCAGGGAATGATGCTATAGAAGATTCAGACTTCCACTTTTGGATGGGTGATCTTATAAAACGAAGGGGGTCTTGGGAAGGGGGGCAGAGAAACAAATTGAAAGACTGCAAAATGAGCAATGATTTAGCCAACACCTGCTATAGGTCTCAGCTATGGAAATGGGGATGAATGGACAAATGCAGAAGAACCTATAAATGAGGAACTGAAAAACTGATGACCAAGCAGGTATTATAGAAAAGGATGTAGAAAACCAAAGACTTCTCTCAAGATTTGACTAAAGAGTGGTGCTGCCATTGACAGAATTAGGGAAGATAAGAAAGCTTTACAAAGACCATTGCTATTTTGGACTTTTCACATTTGAGATGATTAGAGGACCTCCATATACACACATCCATCAAGCAATTGCTAAAGTGGAACTTGAGCTTAGGAAAGTGGTCATGCTTGGATTTGTAGACTAAAGAACCGATAGAGCAGATGTGAGTGGATACAAAGACTCTAAGGGAAGACGAATAGAGAGCGGAGGTTAGAGACAATTTTGTCCCAATCCAGTTGCCAGAGGAAGTAAATTAACAAATAAAGAAACAGAGAAAGGTACAAAACAAGGATGGTGTACCACTGTGGAAATCAAGGGAAGGTGCTATCTAAAAGAATAGTTAGCAGTGCTTAATGCTGCAATGAGGTAAAGGAGCATGGGGAGTGAGATGAGAAAAAACATGGTGACTTCTCGGGAGCCCCCCAAAAATGAGGTGGCCCTTTTCTTACTTCTACAGTCTGCTTGTTGCCTATTCGGTCAACATTTGCTGATAGAGAATGGTTTTAAGCCTTTCATCCACCCATCACTCTCCCCCATCTGTAGGCAACACAGCACAATGAGAAGACAGCATGAACTCAAACTGAAAGGCTCTGCTGTTATAAACAAATTTGGCAAACAAATAGAACAGGCCACAGCCAAGGGTAGAGCACTCTGTTCTCATTCTACAGAATTTCCTCCAGACTGTCACCATCTTTGAGGGCAATTCTTCAACTAATTGTGGATCCATGTGAGAGATTTGTTGAGTGGTTGAAATGAGTAAGCACAATGTTTTGGGTAGTCCTTTTTTATGTTTGTTTGTTTTTATTCAAGTACAGTTGATTTCCAGTATTGTACCAATTTCTGCTGTACAGCAAAGTGACCCAGTCATATATACATATATACGTATATATATATGAAATATATATGAAATATATATATTCCCTTTCTTATGTTATTTTCCATCATGGTCTACCCAAGGTACTGAATGTAGTTCCCTGTGCTATACAGTAGGACCTCATTACTTACGCACTCTAAATGTAATGGTTTGCATCTCCTAACCCCAAATTCCCAGTCCATACCACCACTCCCTCACCCCTCCCCCTTGGCAACTACAGGTCTGTTCTCCATGTCTGTGAGCCTGTTTTCTATTTCGTAAATGGATGGTCTTTTACTTTATAAACACAGTAAAGTTTAGCTCAAAGGTGAATGCCATGATTTGTTCTTAATCAGCAAAAGTGGGTTCTTGGTGATCATTTTACTGTTTCAAAACTTTTTTTCCCATTACTTAATGAATTTTATTGCAATTATAGGTGTATAAAAATCATCACAACTCAATTTTGTAGCATTTCCATCCCAAACCCTCAGTGCATCCCCTCGCCCCCCAACTTGTCTCAAAACTTTTTGAACATACCATTTAACAGGCTTGTCTAGAAATTTGCCAAGGATTTTAATCAAATTTTAAGTTCAAGGAACTAAATTTTAATAAATTTGTGTATCTTCTGATTACTAGCCCTCTGAGAATCCTCCATTTTTTTTTATCATCCAGAGATAAATAATAAGATTCCTAGGAGCACAAAGGATTATATTTTCAGTGTAAAAACTCTTCAGACAAAACTTTTCAAGGCCTAACATCTTGAACTTGAACTCAGATGTGCCAAATTGTTTCCTTAATCTTGACTTGAATTCTCTTCTTTATACTGTTTATTATATTCTTTTGGATCTGAAAATAACTCTTGCTAGAGAATCTGAAAACCTAACACAAGCAGAAAGTTGAGTGGCCTTCCTTCTCTGTTATTCAGCCATGCAGTTCATTAAATGTCTACTATGTGCAGGGAGCATGACAGGCTTCAGTGACATGAGGATTTTACCTAAGATGTACTTTATTCTGATTGTTTGCTTTCCTAGCGGTCAGAAAATGATTCAGATTTATTTTTCTGAATGGATTCTTTCCAGATCTAATGCAGAATCCCCTCCCCTGCCATGTAGCCACGTGGTTTCACGGCCTACCTATTGTCTTTCATTCTTACTGAGATTATTTCAGTGGAACAGCCAGACTTTCAACTATTGGCATGTCTCAAACTTAGAAATCTCTACCCACTTTTTTTTTTTTTCACAAGAAAGGAAATTTAATCACAATAAAATATCAGATACAATAGTGAACAATGCTTATAAATTCATCAAATGTAAATACTGGGAGTTCTCATCCTAGCTCATGAATCTAACTAGCATCCATGAGGTTGCAGGTCCTATCCCTGGCCTAGCTCAGTGGGTTAGGGATCCAGTATTGCTGTGAGCTGTGGTGTAGGTCACAGACGCCCCTTGGGTTCTGAGTTGCTGTGGCTGTGGCATAGGCCGACGGCTACAGCTCCTACTAGACTCCTAGCCTGGGAAATTCCATATGCCGCAGGTGTGGCAGTAAAAAGACAGAAAAAAAAAGTAAATACTGAATAAGATTTTATAAACTATTTAGATAACTATATTATAGGGGAAAAGAGAAGGTGTAAGTGAGCTAAAAATCTTCCCCTGCCATGTAACAGAGTTTTATGGGTTTGGTTAAAAGAAAATCATTTTTATTCGTACAAGGCGAAATATTGTCCATCCACTTTAGAAGTTTTCTAGATAGAAAATTGTTTCTGTCTAGTCTCTGAATTTCATAAAGCCGTAAGCACTTGCTCAAAAATCATTGCTGTATCTTTAACCTCTCTGACACAGTTCTCCCGACATCCCTGTTAACTCAGTATCATTTGGAAGGTCAATATTAAGTATCAGGGCAATTCTCCTTTTTTCCCTCAACTTTCTAAAGGTGACCCTGTCAGTGAACTAAATGATTGTGAGATAATCTGGTTTCAATGAAATCAGATTTTTGGTAAATTTATGGAGAGATAAAAATCACTTATCATATTGGAATCCCTTCTGTGTTTTAAAATGTAGATCTGTATTTGAAAATCAGTTTCACAATAATTTGTGTTAGGAAAATATCCTCAAACATTACCTGACTAGGGAGCCCGTGATATAATGCCACCAAAATAGAACTATGAATTCTCTTTTTCTTTTCCACAATCTAAATGCTTTTCACTTCTCCTCTAGGACTGATAACATTTCTGTACAGTCTATGATTCCCTTATATATAGGCCTAAATTCCTCTCCTTTTCCTGTCCCTGTTAGGAAATATGCCCCTCAGTTCCTCCAACTGGGATTCAAAGAAACAAACAAAAGAGATTTATAACAAGTAAGGAGGAGTAGCTACAAGCCAGCCTCAGGCAAGAAAGGCTTGAAACGAGTATATTGGAAGTCTTTAGAAGGACTCATCAAGGCTGTCATACCAGAAAGGAAGCTTTGGAAAGGCATTTGCTGCCTAAGAACCTTCTTCAGAGGTGCCGTAATTGATCCTGCTTAAGCACACAGTCATCTACACTCTTAAGGGCTTGTGTCTTATAGAGTCAGGTCCCCAAGGGAATAAATTCAGCAACAAACCTCCCTGGTCTGTATTCAAAGGGAGGGTCATATCTTCTGCTGGAAAACCCACTTTCTTTTCAGCCTTTGAGGCTTTGTATTCATATCCCTATGATTCCTGCACTTTTAAATATTTCATTTCCATCTCTCTCTTCTTTACAAGACTGGAGCCTCCTGGACACGGAGGCTGACTCAGAGACTGTGTCTGATTCGTATGAGGATTTCCACCTCCCACCTCCTAGTTGATGTTTCTTGAATAAATGGTCCGGGCTCCTCTGTGGGCGCAGTTGTGGTGGATCCCAGGGAAGGTGTCTGGTTTGTCCAGAGTGACTCTACTCTTTCAGAGCAACAGAATTCTTGTCTTTGGTGACTTAGGGCAAGAATCAAGGTCACAGGGATGTGACCATTTAAAGGTGTCTCTTTGGATGGGGTTAATATTTTTCTTTTGCCTTTTTTCCAAAAGTTAACTCATGTTTTAGTCTAGCCATAAGCAAGCAGAAACATATCTAGGTGATCCCATATGACTTCCATATATCTTAGCATCTCAAGTTCAACTGCTTGTTTCTTCTACTCTGTAAGACAGGCATATACATGCCATTTGTCATTGCTTAAGAAATACTAGGAACCTCCGCCCTTACTCTGTGGTTTCTTGCCATGTTAGATGTGGTAATTTCCATAGAATTCTGTTTTGCAATTTATTTGGACTTTTTCTTTCCTCTCTCTGACAAAAGCCCTATTTCAACTATGTTGATCAGCTCTGAATTATCTGCCAGACACATTCTTCCCAGTCTCTGTGAAGTGTACCCAGATTCTAGCCAGGACCCTTTTTCTGATATCATAGGCCACAGTCCAGGAAACTAACATCTCTTCAACACCATCTTCAGCTGACACACCCCTCATCCTCCTTTCTTTTCCAAAGACATGACCTTCAGCTTGAAGCAGAGATGAAAACATCACCTGTGTCCTGAGAACCCATTTACAATTTCCCCATCCAGAACTTGGAGGCCACTGGGGACTCAACCCACCATTCATTGTCATAGGAGCCAGTAGAAGGGGGCAGTGAATGTGTATTTCAGGGGTCTTGTCTGACATTTTGCCATATGCCCTCCGTGGTGGCCTCTTGACTGGCTGCCCATATGCAGGTGCCTCTGAAAAGCACAGTCCAAGCTCTGCCCGGCAGATCATCTACCCTGAGAGTGGTAGTAGAATTTTTCTCCACAATGGTTCCTGCAAATCTCTTTTATTGTTCTTTCAGTATGGACCGGTGCTTTCTTATCAGAATATTTCATAGCATGCTTCACCACAAGAATCTATTTGTGGAGTTTCCCCTTCTCATTTATAAAATTTTGACACCTATTTCCATTAATAACTTCATCATATGTTTCTTTCTGTTTGTTTTTTTTGACTGTGCCCACCACATGTGCAAGTTCCCAGGCCAGGGATTGAACCTGCGCCACAGCAGCGACTGGAACCAAAGCAGCAGCATATGTTTATATCCGGGTGTTTTCTCCTGGATTATTTTTTATTTTTGTCTTTTTGCCTTTTCTAGGCCGCACTTGAGGCATATGGATGTTCCCAAGCTAGGGGTCTAATCAGAGCTGAAGACACTGGCCTACACCACAACCACAGCAATGCGGGATCCGAGCTGCATCTGCAACCTACACCACAGCTCACAGCAACGCCGGATCCTTAACCCACTGAGCGAGGCCAGGGATCGAACCTGCAACCTCACGATTCCTAGTCGGATTCATTAACCACTGAGCCACGATGCGAACTCCTCTCCTGGATTATTTTTCTATTCCCTATTATGTTAATTGTCTAATAAACTGGAATATATAACTGGAATATAACAAGATGATCCTCAAACTTTCTCTTCATTTTTAGGAGTCACTGAAGCTTGAATACAGAGCAAACTGAATTCAATCAGTAACTCAGGGGAAAGAGAAACAAACTAGATTCTCAAGGTCAGAAATTTCTTCTAATCAATGTGCATCATTTCTCACCCTCGAGAACAAAAACCATCTTTGGGTTGCAGGGAACAATTGTTTTCAAGTCTTGCCAACTGAAACAAGGTTATCTTTTTCTCATTCATTTTCTCTTAAAAAATAAGCCATGTATTTGAAAATCTTCATCAATCTTTTTCATAGCTGATATTGAGATAAATGAAGACTAATAATATAATAACATGAAGAAAGAATAGCCAGTGAGGTGTTCTAATCCAAACTCTACCTCTGTGTGGTTTTGAGCTATTCACATGAACTTTGACTCTCATTTCTTGATGGATTAAACTGAGGCAGGAAATAGTCCTTGCTTTTCGCTGGGTGTTTGTTAGGGTCAGAGACAGTCATGTTACATGTATAATATACACATATTTTGCAAACTGCATAGAGCTACACAAATAATATATTTGAGGTAATTATCACTGCATGCTAAAGTTAGCATGGCGACCTAGGGCCCTCATAAAAAGAACAAATTAGAATGAACAATCCTAGACTCTGAGTTCTTTTTTTTAAGGGCTGTGCCTGAGGCATATGGAAGTTCCAGGCTAGGGATCGAATCAGAGCTGTAGCTGCTGGCCTACACCACAGCCACGCAGTGTTGGATCTGAACCGCATCTGCGACTTACACTGCAGCTCATGGCAATGCTGGATCCTTAACCCACTTACACTGCAGCTCGTGACAATGCTGGATCCTTAACCCACTGAACGGGGCCAGGGATTGAACCCATATCCTCATGGATACTAGTTGGGTTCATTACCACTGAGCCACAATGGGAACTTCCTAGACTCTGAAACTATTGAAGCAGGGCTGCCTGTAAGAGATTGAGCAGGTAATTCAACCTGAGACATTCCCCCTCATGTGAAACAGGGATAGTGATAATCCCCGGCCATCTTCCAGAAGGCTCTGCTCTCTGGCTGGGGGCTCTCTCTCTTCTCCTAAAGAATGGTACCTGGATGACTCACCCTTCAGGAAGCAGTACACTTTACTCACTTTTCAACTCACAACTTCTCCTAAGAGTTTGGACAACCCATCCGAAGGTGAGACAATGACACCAACACCTAAGCAGGATGTCCCTGCATGACGGTTGATTGGGATGGAGGTAGAAGGAATTTCTACTTCCTTCACTAGGGTATACAGTTTTATGCTCTAGTATTTGGCAATGAGTATAAAATAACTTAAAGTAGAACCTAATATCCTCTGTTTATAGTGCTAAACATCTGTACCGTCATTCATTATTTATTTCGTACTTAACGATTCTTTTATTGTACGGTTCAGCCAGGACTGCAGGTTCAACCATGATCCACACTAACAAGGTTTGAGAGTCAAGAGGAAAAGCACACTGGTGAATATAGGCTCAAGTATGTGATACGAGGACACAGCACAATGCTATGGACCCCAGAGGTGAAATCAGGCACACAGACAGACAGACAGACACAGACAGACAGACAGACAGACAGACACACACACACACACACACACACACACACACACACAGGTATACAGACCCCAAATGGCACCAGAACTGAGAGCAAATATGCTTTGCTGTTTTATTTTTAAAGCTGTCACTTTTCAGTAGACCAGAACAAAGGAAAACGCACAAGGAGAAAGCAGGGCAACCACGATTTTATCGCTTTTATGTGAGGTCATCCATGACGAAGTTGATTGTAATTTAAATGTGGTGGTGGTTACTTTGGGGGGTCATAGCACACATGCAAGCTAGGCTGCCCAGCAATGAAATTCCACCATGTGAAAATCTATGAGACCATGTACTTGGAGAAAAGCTGCTTTGTTATTTTTTCACCTGAAAGAAATTAACCGGCCAATTCAAGGATACACAGACTTAATGACAGTGACAAAAATGAGATGACATTTTCTTTGTTTACTTTCCCAGCAGAGGTCATGGACAGTGTTGCTTTCCTGGGTATCTAGAAAGATAAGCCCGAATGACTCTCTTCCAATGGTCTCTCTCTTACGGAAATAGAATTCACTTCCCTGTTTTGTGCCTGGCCCTTGCACCAGCATAGTGATGTTAAGGAAAACAGTTCTGAGCTAGCATCCTCATGACCTTTCCTACCCCACCTGTAGTACGTTGATGCGTTTGGATTTTACGAAAACACATCAGAGATAGGCTTTGCTTTAGAAAATTGCTTTGTAAAATTGAAAACTGATGAGTAAAGGAAACACTGGTCGATTGACTCTTTCATGAAATGCACTAGAAAAACTCATTACAGCAGAGCCTTCGCAATTGCAAGAGGTTCACCTGGAAAGCAGGTGGCTGCAGGGGCCCCAGAAGGTAAGCACAGCCCATCGCCAGGGCACGTCCTCGCAAAGACCCAGATATGGAGCAGGGCAGAGTGGCAGCCCCTTCTGAGATCTTCAGAAAATCCTAAGGTCACTTTAATTTCATGTCTCCTCTTTTATCCTCTTGAGTCGAGAGGATTAAAAGACATCTTTGTATTAATTGAGAACAAGAAAACTGGACTAAAATGAGGGTTTTCATTTGCACTGAGTGAGCAGCTTGTGTGCACCATCCCCACAGCTGAGAAGATGCAGGCTAAAAAGAAATGACAAACTACCCATCGCTTATAAATCACTCTGACCATGGACAGTAAATGAAGCCACACATCTTCTGCACCAAGAGGGATCCACGGTTACCCTTTGAACCGAGGGTTCACATAATTGGATTCTTAAAGTTACAATACACATTTGTAAATTGGAGGATCATAACTCGTATCATTGGAGGGTGCACCATGACCAAAGATTCATTATAGTATTTTTTCTTTTCCTTTTTACTTTCTACAGCCCCACCTGTGGCATATGGAAGTTCCCTGGCCAGGGGTTGAATCGGAGCTGCTGCTGCTGCTGCAGGCCTGCACCATGGCCACGGCAATCTGGATCCAAGCTGCATCTGTGACCTACACCATGGCTTGTGGCAGTGCAGGATCCTTAATCCACTGAGCAAGCCCAAGGATCGGTGGATACTAGTTGGGTTCTTAACCTGCTGAGCCACAATGGGAACTCCCTCCAGCATTTTCTTAGTAGTGAGTTTCCCACCTAATTTACATCTCTTTGAATCATCTGACTTTGTAGAACCACCATCACAGCGAACCCTCGCTGCATCTTTGTCCTAGAGGGATGTACTGTTGGTTATATAATGAGATACTTCTGGACTCCTTGGTAATTAATGCCCTTGGAACCAGCCTAAGATTGGAGGCACCATAACAGGTCCAACTCTAAGGATCCAGGAGTCCATTTTGTAAAATGAGACACAGCTAACTAGAGTCAGAAATTAAGATGTTTTTCCAACCAAAGCAGCTACAGTAGCTGCAGAGACTTTTGATTCAGTGACCTTATGTGTTTTATGTAAACTTTTATTTGGACATTCCTTAGACCTCCAGGGCATCCTAAATGTAATAATGGCCTATTTCAAAAGCTACTTCTGGAAATCTCCTGAAAATTCTGTATTTATACGTGTCAAGGCAATAGAGATGCTGTTTGTTCTAAGACTGAGGGAACAAAATAATAAATAGCATTATGGATGGTGAATTGTGACTAATCTTGTACTCTAGATACGCAGTCGTAATATTCAACTGCAAAATGTCCAGTTTCCCTTTATCTGTCTGAATTTTTTTTTTTTTTTTTGACAATTCCCTCCACAGACTCTGAGTTCCTTGGTAGTGTGTAGATTTAACCTTTATGGAACAGAGCAGGATTCATCTTAACCTCCCTCTGTCTCAGGTGCGAGCTTCAATTTGAGATAGATGCCTCTCTCCTCTTGCAAAAAATGCATTTTTTTTCCCAGTGGCTCACAGAATAAGAAAAAATAAATGCCAGAGTTTCTGACAGACTTCCAGATCAGCCAGCCTCCTCCGATGCAGTCCAAGGTCTTAGAAGTTGCCATACAGAAAAGCAGTCTTTTGGAGGCAAAACTGCTTGCCAGCGTGTACGTCAACTTTGGGAGAGCCCGGAATACCAGCTGCCCGAACACTGTCTCGAGCGGCATCTCCAGGAACATAAGGACTCTTCAGTTTCAGCAAAGTGAACTTTTCCCTGGCTAATCAAAATGCCTCTTGCCTGGCCGATTGAAATAGCCTCCAACCTGGTAAGGCTGCACCATTTTCACCTCTAACCTCTGCCTGGGGAGAAGTCGATAAAGAAGCAAAATGCAAATAAATTAGCATTCATCCCTGCTGATCTAGTATAAATATTTATAAGGGAAAGATGCGACTATTCTGAGTGATACCGTGATCCTGGCCCCATGTAAACAGTTAAAAACAGTCCTACTTGCGCGATTGCGCTTTGCATTTTTTTTTCCATTTCACATCACCATAATCACCTAATAAATATTTAAATGGACCCATTTGCTGTAACTATAAAAGAACCGTGTAAACTTGTTGTCATCTACACACATTAGCCGTGGTGGAGTCAATGAATTTCAGCAGTCACTTAATACTGCACTGCTAGCTACCTTAAAACTGCCAGCCCAGGCCTGCCAGGAAGCTACTGTAACAGCCCTGCTCACTAACTCCAAGCAAGACACGAGCTTCATTATGAATGCGAGCATTGCCGCTCTAATTAGGCCTGGGAGAAGTTTAACAACCATCCTACAGTCTTGCTGCTGACAAATATAAAAATAAAGCCTTGTTCGAATTAGCAGTGTGAAGTGAGAGGGTCTAGAAGCACCGAGTGTCTGACTGCCCCTGGAACAGCTCTAACCTATAGGGAGGTTATTTTGGTTCATAAACTGCTAGTATGTTACCTGCAGGAGGTCGCCCCTGTAAAATGAATTATAGTCAGCTATATGTGATAATTAACCATGCATTAGCAAATATCTTGAAACAGGGAGGCTCTGTTTTCTCTGTATTTTGACTAATAAAAGCATGAATTTGTTCAACAAATGATCATTTAGGTTGTGGAATTCTAACCATATTGGAAGGACAGAGTGAGCAATGCAACATTGTGCTGGTCTCAGAGTTTCCTTACCCAAACAGGCTGCTTAATAGGCTGGCTCCTTACTATGATGCTATTCAGACTAGAAACCACAGAGCTGAGAAGACAAATACAATATACATTTAAAATAATATGAACCTTGTGCTCTTATTTACTTTAAAATCACCCTGTATGTGACAATTAAAAAGGGGGGGGTAAAGTTCTATTTCAGAAAACAACCTTATATTTCATTTTAAATCATTTTGAAACAACTCCTGTAACTTTACAACAATGAAAAAAGATGCATGATTGTATGCTTTTTTTAAGAGTGGGTTTCTAAGAATTTTCTTTAGAAGGCTTTGAACATGCTCTGAAAATAAAAAAAAAATTAAGTTGCAACATGGAAAGAATATTGTTTTCTGAATTATTTAACTCATCATCCAAAAGACTACAGAGGAGTAGTGCTGATGGGTACTGATGATTTGTAAAGAAGTGTTTTGGGTGTTGGATTAGGACAGTGAGTTGGGGCCGGGCTCGGGGAGATTAATGACAAGAGGGGTCATCTTTGTCTAACAGTTCAATGAGATCTGACTAGGTGTTTCTGCCATTGTAGGAAGCTGTAATCAGAGGCTGCCAGCAACAGGGGATGGTAATACTGTCTTAAAATTTACAAACTTTCCCCTTCCCCCCTTAGGACACCAGCTGCCTTTTTTATAAGAAGGAATATGCCTTCCTTCTTTTTTTCCTTCTAACCTCACAGTTAAAATGCATATTTATATGTAGTATATATAAACACATGCACACACACTTACACATATCTAAAAATAATCCAGACAAACCACTAAGGCAGCTTCAGATTTTTTCCCCAAATATGTGACCAATAGTCCTGCTTTAAATAGTCTATCCAAATCCATCAATAAGTTGAGGTTATCCCTTCTAAGCAGTTTCAAGAGTTTTCATGCTCAGAGCCAAACTGTTTCCATGGGTTATTAATAGACATTATGCTAAAAGGATTCTGTGGTCAGATATATATGAGAATCTCTGGATTAGGTGAAGTGACATAGACTTCTTTACTACAGGACTTCTCAGAGCCTTTATTATCGCCTTGGGAAATACTGACCCAGTGTAAACATTGGACACACATTGCCAGTCTCATTGGAAAGAGTATCCAGTTTTATAAAAAAATTCCCAATGATGCAGAGAGATGCAGAGAGATGTTGATTCTGAAGATCTCCTTGAAGAACCCAGGGGGCTGGGGAATTAATTAATTATGCCCCAGATTAACTATCACCAGTAATCTTCCAGGATAGCACTCGCTACATTCAATGAGGAGCATCTAATCTGAAGGCGGCTTCCTAAATTTGGCTCAGGGGCTGTCTTCTTGATAATCAAAACATCCTTCATTTGCAAACCATTCCCCTAGTCCAGGTTCTTAGGGAAAATCACAGGGCAAACATGTTTTGTCATCTCAGCAAAAAAAAAAAAAAAAAAAAAAAAAAATCCCCTTTTCTCTTTCCATGGTAAGTCAAAGCATTTCCAGTCTTAATCACTGAGCACCTACCAGGAAAGAACAGGTGGGCGACCATCAGCTTCCATGAGGGAGGTAAAAACACACTCCCACTCTACGCAGTATCACTGGCTCAAATCATCCTCATCTTCTGACTTGGAGTGTGAGGATTGCCTTTTTTGGGTAAGAGCTCTCTCTTTTAATATCTCAACATATTGGGTGGTTACAACACAGACTATAAACTCCCATGAAAGCAGAAATCAGCAAATTAAGTGAAGATCCGGTGAGAGGCAATGGAAGAAGTTTGGCATTAAAACAAATTCAAGACTTTGTGAAGTTTGGGTGGTTGGTATAGCAGCCAGGAGAGGCCCACTGAAAAGAGAAAAAATATGGCTCCTCCAGGGACCGACTGACAATTCCAGAGACTGATGGCAGAATGATCTCCATTACTTAGTTGCTCAGTTCTCCCCTTGTCCATCTCTCCACAAAGATGTCTGCTGAAAATTTTAAGAATTGAAGTCGGTGTCTTGAGTAAGGTTGTGATTGTGCCTATAGCTGATGGAATGTTCCCAGCTTTTGAAAGTGTTTGAAAAGTTGGTCCCAAATTGTGTTCCCCTTGCCTAATGGAAAAAGCTCAGGCTTAGGAGCAAACCAAGGGACCTGGGTTCAAATCCTGCCTCTACAACATTCCAGGGCAATATAGTTAGCCTCCTTGAGCTGCTATTTCCCGATTATTATAAAATCATAAGAGCAAAATAATGCGTGCGAAGTGCCTGACACACAGTAGGAATGGAGTAAATAACGGCTATCCCTCATGTCCTGTCTAATGCTGCCCAAAGCAGAGACTCATTACACCGTTATACCCTTGTGCTATGAGCCAGTCTGGACCTAAATGCCATGTGCCTATTAAGAGGCAGACATATCTCAGCATTTATGCTTAAATTACAGTTGCCCTTTCTGAGCATTTATAATGCACGTGCCAAGGCTCTGTGCAAAGTAATTGTGTGTGTGTGTGCATTTATTCTGTTTAATCTTAAGAAACTTTCTATGATTTGGAGATTCCATTTCTAGTCAAAGAAAGTCAGAAGTTGAAAAAAAAAAAAGCGCAAATCCCTGGTGATGAGAGTAGTTTCTTTCAGCCCATTGTGCTGCCATCGGGACCGATCTTAAAACCCTGTGTGGTCACTGCGCTCTTTCTTCTTCAGAGTGGGATTATTGATGGGGCTTGGGAGCGAGTGTTAAGAGTGCCCCCTTTTGGCGTATGAGAGCCTTACAGCCCATCAGGGAGAATTAGGTGTGAAGCCTCTTTAGGCTCTTTGCGAGCCCATTCAGGGTTATTTGTGTCTCCTACTGTTGTGTCCCCTGGTTGGTCTGTATGTGGCTTTTACATTCCTTAATAAAGTAATAGACATGAAAGAATTCTGCGGCTGACGCCAGCAGCCACAGAGAACACCAAGTCTAAAGTCAGCTAAAGGTAAACATATGGAGCCATCCAAGGAATGTAGCAATAAAAATTGGAACATATGACGGAGCCTCCCCTCCCCCCTCTATTTTTTCTGGGATAATTGTGTCAAGGAGGGGAAAAAAAGCAGCTCTTCCAGACAGCAAGCCTTCATTGTGATCTGCTGTCCTCTGGCAGGGGGAGCCAGTCAAAGAATCTTTCAAGAAATAGTTAGCTTTTTTTTTTTTTCCTGACTGAGTGTTCCACTACCAAAAATCTCTCAAATCAAATCCAAAGACAATTATTTATTTTCCAGACTTAATTTAATAGCAAAAACACCCCTGGAGGACTGAATGTGGTATTTGACTTTTATTTAGGCCACTCTGGGCATCATCAGCAGCTTTATTCTCCAAAGTGTGACTTTGCAGGGAGCTCCGTGGCCTGCAGAGCTGTCCAGGGGCGCTGGCTGGGATCCCCACTCCCCTCACACCAGCGGCCCAGGGCCGGGCCAGGGACAGCACATAAATAATGCTTCTCAGTACAGTTTTGACTTGGTATTTCTTCTCCACGGCTTGGACTCTTCATTCTCATGGAGGGAAAACATGACCCCGGTTTGTCCCCAGACCACCTTCCCAGCCTTGTCTGACACCACAGTGGCCCCACAGCGGATCTATCCTGCCCCATTCTGTGGGATTAATTGATGCTTTCCCCTCTGGTCTTGCTTTTCCTCCTGCACTGCATTACCTCTGCCTGGAGAATCCCATCTCTGCTCACAGCATTAGGCTTTAAAACAGGATACGGAGTGCAAGAGAGGTTCAGATCCTGACTTTGCTACTTCCTATCTAATGTTCTAGAGAAAGCGAACTGCCTACCTTGTGCCTTCCTGTGTTTCTTCATCTGTAAAGTGGAAACTCTACAGGACCCACTTACTTTCCAGGGATATGGTGAGGATGAAATGAGCACAGAGTTTAGCCAGTATCTGGCACATGGTAAGCACGCCATAACTTTTAGTTTTCTTTATAAGAGTTGTTAATCTCACAGTCGACATACTATGCAGTGTTTAAGAGACACATCAACCTCATTTCCTCCATGCGTCCTCCGGGGAGTCTCCCCTCCCTTCCCAGTCTCCTTTTTATCTGATTGTTCTTCTACCTCTTAAAAGCTTCGTTTCTTTATGATGTGACTTATTAACCTGACTTGAAATAATTCCATGCCGTTAATAGCTATCGGTTATGCACATACGGTAATGCACAGCGCTTTGCTGGAGACACAAGGATGGACTAGCCACAGGAGCTCCTTCCAAGATATAAGGGAAACCATGGCCAAGGCTGACTATAGGGCAAGGCTGAAAGTGTTAAGTGTCATGAGAGATATGCAAAAATGGTCTCTTTGGGTAGGGAGAGCTCTAGTGGAAGGAGAGGTCAATGTAAGTTGAGGTGACCAGGAAATGTTTTATGGAAAAGATGCCTACAATGACCTCTTCAGGCTCTGAGTATTTGAAGATGGCAAAGGGGCAGAGAAGGACTAAAGAGAGTGACTGGCTCTCTGCATCTGTCACTCCAACTAGGACGTTAGCCACTGGAAGCCAGAGACCATTTCAGAGAAGGAGTCACTTTGCCACCAGGCATGTGAAGGGGGTCAAGGCCAGGCCAGGAAAGGAAACCTAAAACAGCATAGAGTAAAGGCCTGAGAGACTGGCAAAATGGGGAGAAAGTGGATGCCCACAGGTAAGGGCAAATCAAGGGAGGGCTTGGGACTTTAAAACATCCCCAGGGATATTCTAATCCAACGCCAGGGGAAGAGTGAGTGCATATTCTTGAGCGGCCAGTGCAGCAGAGGTAAAGGGAGTTTTCCCAAGTTCTGTTAGAACAATGGAAATGTGGGCTCTGCCCTGGTTCAGGAATGGGCAGAGGTCCCGGACAAGAGGAGACAGAGAGAACAGACTT
The DNA here is from genome assembly GCA_004024745.2 of Catagonus wagneri. Lineage (NCBI taxonomy): Eukaryota > Metazoa > Chordata > Mammalia > Artiodactyla > Tayassuidae > Catagonus > Catagonus wagneri. Next base: position 3,869,306 of record PVHT020001179.1, read on the forward strand.
GCCAAGGGGTAGGGGGAGGAAATGGGATGGAAAGGAAGTTTGGGGTTAATAGATGCAAACTATTACAGTTAGAATGGATAAGCAGTGAGGTCCTACTGTACAGCACAGAGAACTATATACAGTCTCTTGGGATAGACTATGATGGAAAATTATATGACAAAAAGAATATATATATATATATATATATATAAAACTGGGTCACTATGCTGTTCTGAAATTGGCCCAATACTATAAATGAACTATACTCTAATAAAAACAGCAATTAAAGATTAACAAAGTTTTGAGGTTTAAATTTTTTTTAAATAAAATTAATTCGTAACAAAAACGAAAAACACACAAATACTTCCAGTGAGTCCCAGGGACCTTGGAAGGTCCTAGAAGGCTGAGTAAACCAGTTCCTTGAGATGCTTGAGCCTCTACTGGGCCCCAGTGCTAGGAGCTGTAATTGTAGGCCACCGTATTAAGTCTCAGGGCAGCAGCAGCTTGAATCTGTGTGTGGACTAGAGTGATGCCGGACAGAGAAGCAGAGATTTTGGAGCCATCAGACTGGGATCGAGCTCATTAACCGTGACTGAAAGGATCATCCAGTGCTCCCGGCCTCAGTGATTTCATATGTCAATGTGTCAATTCATACACATTATATTAGTATCCAAATGTATAGGAGTTGCCGGCGTGGCTCAGTGGTGAACGGATCCGACTAGGAGCCATGAGGTTGCGGGTTCGATCCCTGGCCTCACTCAGTGGGTTAAGGATCCGGCGTTGCCGTGAGCTGTGATGCAGGTTGCAGACGCGGCTCGGATCCCGCGTTGCTGTGGCTGTGGCGAAGGCCGGCGGCTACAGCTCCTGTTAGACCCCTAGCCTGGGAACCTCCATATGCCGTGGGTGTGGCCCTAGATAAGGCAAAAAGACCAAAAAAAAAAAAAAAAACCAAATATATAATTATATAAAGGGTCTGGAATGTGGTTCATAGACCATCAGTGTTGGCACTACCTGGGGACCTGTAAGAAGTGCAGTGTCTCGGGTCCCACTCCAGACCAGTGGCGTCAGAAACTAAATTTTAACCAGACCCCCAGGTGACTCTTACGCACCTTTGAATTTGTTGAAACATTGGACTAGGATAGTGTTTGACTAAAGTAGGTACTCAAAGCAGATGCACCTGCTGTTGTTTTCATGGCTCTGTGGACCCCTAGCTTTCCAGTCACCAGGTATGACTAACTCACCCAAGATTCAGAACAAAAGAGATCCCCTCAGAGGGGTTCTTATGGTTCTAGGTCCGAGTGGGATTGACCCCACCAGGGAATATCTCTCGCACATTCTTGGAGGCTTGCAGAGACTTGCCCAGTGCTCTCTGGAATATGCACAAGCTGATACACACTGGGCTTTCTTGAGTTTGTCTGTCCGTGAGCAGTGAGGACTCTCTCCGTATGCCTAATTACTCCTACCTCTTTCATCATTTCTTGGGTTTTTATCTTAACAGACCTTGCCATGTCACACCTTCAAATTTGCTTTCCACTCAGCGTGTCGGTAGCTCTTCAACAAGGGCTGACTGCACTCCCCGAGATAGTGAAAATCCTCTGTGTCCTGTGGGCAAGACTGGGAGAGGCTCTGCTCTAAACCAGAAGACACAGGTCACCGAGCAGCCTCCCTCCCTTTCTGCTCTGGACCACCTGGGAGTTCTGGAACATCACCTCATCACCTCCCACCAAGCCATTAAAATCTACTTTGTGTCATGCTAGCTCCAATCCTTCAGAGGCACTCCAAGCAGAAGCCGTGCCGTACCTCCTGGGTACTGACAGATGATGCAGCCACTCTAGACCACACAGTGTAGATGGAAAGAGTTAAGCATGGGCTACAGATTACAGTCGGTGGATTTAGTACTGGCTAAAATATCTTGGACCACATATTTAGCCACTTATTGTGTGACCTTCAGTAAGCTACCTATCCTACCCAAGGCTCAGTTTCCCTGTATATAAAGTGGGGAAATAATTATATGGGATTCAATGATATCATCCAAGTAAAACGGTTAGTATAGTTTCTGGCACATAATGAGTATTCAGTAAATGTTTGCTATTAATATTAGGCTCACCTTATACAAAGAGGTTACTCTCTGCCCTCCTTTTCCCATTTAATAAGCAAACAGACAGCTCAGACTTGGAATGGAGTTCTGGTGCGCTCCACCCAAATAGAAGCCAAGTGGTGGCTCATAATCCCTGAAAAAACAACAGGTAACCTCCAAACTACACACCCCAAGTTGCCAAGACCAATGCTTTAGTGCCCATTAGTCCCCGTCTGGCTTTCTATAGGAAATATGACCACTTTTTTTTCGCTGACTGTAATTTGTGGATTAATTAGACTATTTGATTTTCTTTCTCTTTCATTCTGATGGCCAGAGGGCCTCATTAGCACCTCCATTAGCATTTGGTCAGGAAAGGAAGAAGCAGCAGTAAGTTCCAATAGCCTGAAACAGGATACAAGAGTAGAGCATTGGATTAAAGTAGGGGGGTCTGGGGTTAATAGCTGTAGATTGTTGCCTCTGGGCTGGAAAAGCAAGAAGATACCACTGTATAGCACTGGGAGCTATGTCTAACCACTTGTGATGTGTAACCCTGTCACCACGCTGTACAGCTGGGTATAATGGAAATAAATAAAAAAAAAAAAATTTCTCTCTGGATCTTGAGGTTGAGATGTGGACGTGGGTGAAGAATTTATGCATTCACCCATTACATGTTTACTGAGTCCCTGTTGTGTGCACGGTATACTTCCAGTCATTGTAGGGGGCAGAGGTACCACACCGCGCTTGGGGCCAGTGACATATAGTGAAAAACAAATGCGCAGTATGGAAGTAACCTGCCAATAACCAAGGAGATCCCATTCATGTTTGCTTCCTTGTTTCAATTTCCTCTTCTCTAAGATGAAGATATTGGACTATAGTAAAATTAGGCTTTCAGGCTTGGAAGGGACCACAGAGGTCTTCTACACCAACATTACTCTCTGTCAGAAAATAATGGCCTAACAGAAATTGGCACACCTCCAGAGACAGGACACCCGCTATTTCAGGAGATAGCTCTTAATCGTATTACGAAGTTACTGAAAATCTCTCTCCCTATAACTTCCTGCTTCTGGTATTATTTCTGAAAGCTGACCAATTCTCAGAAAGCCAATACTCAGAATGGCCAGTTCTTCTAGTGGTAGGTTCTATGCCAGTTTTCAGAAAGTCAGTTTGTTAAATGACCAAGCCTGATTTTCAGCTGGTAGGTCTCAGCAAGACCATGCCAGTTGTTAAAGCATTTCTGTATCAGTGACTGATTAACAGCCTCTCCCAGGGTCCTCACTGCTACCCAGTCAACCTCCTTAACCTTCCCATGACCTAGAGACCAGTGGCTTACTACTTAGTACAGCAAGGAGGTCCTCAGGGCTCTGGGCCAGCCCTGCATCCAGTATCCCTTCTGACTCGTTCTTGCTTATGCTGTGCTGATTGCTAGTATTTTCATATCCCTCCTGTGAATGGTCCCTTACCCTCTGGGTCAAAAGGGACTAAACCTAAGTAATCTTCTATACATATTTAAAGACAAATGTCCAGTCCCCTATCTCTGAATAGTCCAATTCTTAGGTTCCTCTTTTTTTTTTTTTTCTGGGACTCTCCCTCTGAATGGTCACTATTCTCCATTGGGTCACTATTCTTTGGTGTGACATTCCTGGTGAAGGTTGAATCACACAGGATGGAGAAGTCTCCTTGCCTTTGTCCTGGATACTTTACCTCCAGTAATAGAGCCACAGACAATGTCACCTCTAAGAGGTTTATCAGATACGAAATTCTAAGAAACCAAAGACGGCCACACCCAAGGCATTGCATGACAAACGTCCAGTTCAAGATTAAGCTATTGTGTACTCTTGGCTCATAGGAACGGGGATCATTAACAGCTAGGGTGCTGATTCTCTGGAGGATGTTTAGCTTGAAAGTTTTTAAGAGGAAGAGAGAAACATGATTATAGGTGAGTGAAGCTATGTGAGTAACAGAGAGAAAGCATGAACATCCCCGGAGTGACTCTGGGGAAAAGTGACTCAAACACACCGGAATAAGATCTTCTTAAAGGAAGCAGGGAAAAATTGAAAAGATTAAGGAGTGTGGTAGACACTAGTTTGCAAGTAATGTGGAGTCACAGAGATTTTTTAGCTGAGTAGGGGTAGGATCAAAGAGCAGTTCTAAGACAAGTAAACACTAAACGCTATGACAAAGGAGCCAGAAGGGAGGGATATAGGTTAAAATGTCAGGGGAATGAGGACAAAAGGGACAAATTCAAAAAGCATTAAAAAGTTGGGGAAGGTGTGGATGTTTGGGCAAAGGGATAGCAATAGAGGAAGCAGGATGGGGTGAGGGTGGCAGGAATAAAGAAAATACGGTATGTTTGAATGTAGGAGACTGGAAGAATAAGCGGCATCCAGAGAGGGACAGGGCATTCAAGAAAGGTAGCCTGGTAAAGGCAAGTTAATACACAGACATGAATTCAGGGCAATGGCGTGATCCTCTTTAGAGGTGCTAAGAAGAGAGCTGGACTTGTGAAGCAAGCAGTACCTTCTAGGAATTTCTTCATTTTTTTTTTTCAGTTAGCTTGCTGATTTTCTTTTCTTTTCAAGCTGGTCCAAGTGCTACCTGATGGAGCTGGGGAAGCGGGGGGAGGGTGCTATTTCCTGGAAGCAAGAGGGTCCTAAGGGTTGGATTCAGTTGGGAAGGGCACATCTCAAGACCGCCAAAGGCCATTCTAAGAGGAAGCATTGTAATAGGAACCAAGATCAACACCAGGAAGAAAATGCCTTGAGTCAAGTCCAAAAAGGGACGAGAGGTTGGGGGAATTTGGAGCAGGATGGAGGAAGATGTGGAAATAGATTAAGTCAAGCGGTGTAAACCCAAAGCTGTGACTGGTAGGTTGATGCCAAGGAAGTCCTTTTTTTTCTGGAAGGATAATAACAGTGATGACAACAGTACATGATTAAAATATAGCTGAGTCGGGCCATCGAGATGGAAAACCTGTGCTGAAAGAATGAATATATGTTGATGAGGCAAGAGAGCAGCATCATTTGCAAATTAGGCTTAGGAACAGGAAACCCAGGTAGCTATTTCAAGCTTAAATTAATGGAGACAACATCCTTGCCAGCAGTAAAAATGCAAGAAAGAAGGATTTGGCTAATACGCATCGCACGGCCGTGCAGAGTGAAATAATGGGTGCTGCCCTTTATTGGGAGCTCAGTGCCAAGTGTGATGATGATGTCTTTTCACGTTGTTCTTTCTCATCATTGCAACAATCCTGGCAACTAAGATGAGGAGACTGAAGCTAAAGCGATTAAATAACTACATGTAGAAATGACAGACCCAGGATCTGGTTAATAATTTTCCACTACTCCATGCTAAGTAAAACGTTCAACATTTGCTCAAATCTGGGTACAAAGGGTATGGGCAAAACTATTAAAGTATGGTTGAACTTAGAGCATAAGTCATGACTCATATTTTACTGAATTCATATTCATAGCACTTAAGTAAGCTTTAAGTTTTTCTATCAAAAACAAAGCAAAATCCGTCAAACATGTCCTTTCCCTGCTCGTCACAGCCCTACTGTGGATTCTTCTCCACCCAGTTCCATAGAGTTGTAATCTTTCTGCCTCCATTCCATTGTTTTCTGCTGGCTGGTGTACTCCCCCACTCCACTGCACCACAGAGATTTCTGGAAGGTCACCTGTGAAGACCATGACTTTGAATCCAAAGCACCATCACCTTCCTTGACCTCTGAGCATCATTCAGAACTGTCGACAGCTCCCTACCTTGAAATGCACTTTTCTTTTGGCTTCGGGAATTTTACAAACTCCTGGTTCTCTTCTTACTTAATTGGCTGCTTCTTTGCCATCTCATCTCTTTTTATTGTGTCTTTAAAAGTCAAAGTCCCTCAAGGTCCAGTCCTAGAGTTCTCCTCACATCACTCTTGCATGCTTCCCCTAGGCAAATGTGCCCATGCTTTCAACTACCATCTATCAGACCATTCCCAAAATTTACACATCTAGTTTGGACCTCTGTTCTGAGCTCCAGATACGTATGTGCACCTGTTTACTACATGTCTTATAGATTCCTGTAGATTGACATACTAAAATATTGAATTCATGCTTCCATCTTTCACTGACCTCTTTTACCTCTCGGAGCCTCCATGGTCCTTATCTCAGGAAATGGCACCACTGTCCTCTAGTTGCCAAGGCTTGAAACCTTTCCCTGAATCCTCTTCTGTATTAAGTCAATCAGTAAGGTATCTTGATTTTATTTATTCAATATCCCTCAAACCAACAGGCTTAAATTCCTTGAGGGGCGTAGACAAACTCTCTTTTCCTCATAGCAGTAAACTAAGTATATCACATGGTGCCTAGCAGAGAGTTAAATATTTGTGGGTTAAATGAATAAACAAATGATTCAATCCATTCACTTCTTACTGTATGCTCTATTGCTTCTACTGTATCCTCTATAAGCTACCATTATTCTCCAGCTGGGCTTTCATCTCAGAGAGCTGCTGAGAGAATTAAATGTATGCTAATACATGTAAAACCCTAGAACAGTGTCTGGCACATTTTCAGTCCTCAGCAAATATTAGCTGTCGTTAGCAGTAGCAATAGTAGTAGCAGAAGGAGTATGCATGCTGATAAAGGACATAAGTGAATGTGTTATCTGTGAATCTGAGGTAGAAATACATCAACTTGATTTTACAATAGAGACAGTCCCATGCAAATCAAGCATGACAAAAAGTATTTCAAAATGAAAGGACTTTGTGGGTGTGGATGCTTGGGAAAGCAGTTTGAACAGTTAACAGTTCCTCAAAGGGTTAAGCATACAATTACATATGATCCAGCAAATCCATGCCTAGGTGTCTATGTAAGAGAAATGAAAGCACACGGCCTCCCAAAAACTTGCTCATGAATGTTCCTTTTAGCATTAGCCGTAATTTCCAAGAGTGGAAAAAATCAAATGTCCATCAATTTATGGATTTTTTAAATCCTAAAAAGAGTTTATCCATGCAACAGATATCTATGCAATGAAATATTCTTCGACAGTGGAAAATTCTGAAACATCTAATGACTTGAATGAAACTTGACAATGTACTCAATGAAAGAAGTCAGTCTGATTCCATTCGTAGGAAGTGTGGAGAATGGGCAGATCTATAGAGACAGAAAGTGGGTTAGCCAGGTTACCAGGGCTGAGGATTTGAGGGAAATGGAAAGTGACTCCAAATGAGTAAGTGGTTTATTTGGGGGTGATGAAAATATCCCAAAATTGTGGTAGTAGCTGCACAACTTTGTAAACATACTAAAAACATTGGATATTACACATTAAATGTGTGAATTGTAGGATATGTAAAATATCTCAAAAACAAAAAAGAAAAAAATCAAAAGACTGCAATATGAGGGAAGAGTTTGAGACTATTACTGTCCTGACATACCATTTGTCTTGGGGTTATTCCTCTTCCAACTCATATCTTGGCTATCTCCTATGTCATTGTTAGATCATAGAGAAGAACAGAAGGTCTTTCTAATTTGTTAAAAGTAAACCACAACCTGGAGTTCCCATTGTGGCTCAGCAGATTAAGAACTTGACATGGTGTCTTTCAGGATGTAGGTTTGATCCCTGGCCTTGCTGGGTTAAGGATTTTGCAGCAATGCTGCCGGGTTGCAGATGTGGCTCACATCTGGCTGTGGTGTAGGCCTGCAGCTTCAGCTCTGATTCCAGCCCTAGCCAGGGACTTCCATATGCTGCAGTTGTGGCTGTAAAAAGAAAAACAAACCAAGAAACAGCAGCAAAATAAACCACAATCTGAAATCTCTACACAAATTTCTCCCAAAGAAGATTTTGCAAATGCCTTGGGCAGTATTTCCTTGGCCTGTTCCATTTCAGGGCAAGACTTAGAAGGCTGTGTATTTAAGTACTTTCGCAGTCCCCTGATGACTCCTATGAACTCACAATCTACCTCCTACTCTCTATCGTCCATTAGATAAGAAGAATCCCACAATTGTGCAACAAAAATCAGGTACCCCTTGGGAGGTTACTATAAGAAAGTTAATCACTCGTTCCTTGGGACCACACTCATTCAAAATTCAACAAATAGTCATTGAGACTTACAGTGCCAGGCCCTATGTGAGGCCCAGAGACACAGTGGTAAATAAGAGAGACAAAAGTCCTATTCTTACGGCATTTACAAAAGCACAGGTCATAATATAATGTTGTGGAATGACAAGTGTCATGAAACAGAATAAGGAAAATAAGGCAAGTTAAGGCAATGTTTTTGCAGAGTGGTCAAGTAGAGCCCATCTGAGGAGTTGAAAAATATTTAACTTCCTATTAACATAAAACATATAAAGAAAACTTGAATTTTCACAAAGTAAGTGCACCTGTATAACTAGCATCTCAGAGCCAAGAAATAGAATAGGATCAGCATTCCAAAAGCCACCTTCATGCACCCCAATCATGACCCTTCAGAAAGGGAACCATAGCATAAGATAACATTTTACCTTAATGAGAACAATTTTGTCTTAATTAGCAAGGCTATATTAACTTAAAAAGCATAATATATTGTACTTAATACAACAGAATGTACTAGTTTAAAAATCCATATCTTCCATTAGGTTGTAAATTCCTTGAGTGCAAAAAACTATGTCTTGTTTGCATGAACCCGATAAATGCTAAATAAGGACCCGATATGCATAAGGTGCTAAACACCACAAGGAGTAAAGCACCATTCCTAAATTCAAGAGACTCACAGACTTTTGAGAAGTGTTCAATAAATGGAATCGAGTGTTTGATACAAATACAGGTTAAGATTAATTGGTCTGAAAAAAGAGGAGTGGTCAATTCTGCCTGGGAAGGGGCTGGGTAATGTCAAGAAAGGTTTCTGAGAAGAGGTGATATTTGAACTGAGTTTTGAGAGGTTCTTATTCCTCGTATGGGCCAGCTCACCCCTCTCCACACAAATTAGTTAACATATTTGGGAAACTGAACTTTCAACCTTGCAACAGTGCAGCTAGTAGAGAAGTTGGTAGAGAGCCAGATCAGGCACTCTGGACATCAGGCTTGCTGTCTAAGGGCCCAAGACTGTCCCATGACAGAGTGACCATCAGGGCCCTTGTCATCAGAACTAAGAAAACTTAGAGTCTCATGACTTCTAGCCCCAATAATAATTCATATTTTGAAGAATGGATATGTATACACATACAACTGAATCATTTTGTTGTACAGCAGAAATTGTAAATCAACTATACTTCAATAAAACTTTCAAGAAATGAAAAAAAAAATATCCTAGCCTCTCATATTCTGGAGAATTTACTTCCTAATTATAGGATCTTTGAATTTTAATACTAAGTCCTTTCACTATAAAGTGGACCAAACCAGAAGAGGCGAATATGTGACTTGGGGAGGGACAAGCCCCAAGATGATCTCATTATTTTCCAATTAAATTTCACTTAAAAATTATGTGAGTCATAAGCTTTTCAAACTCAGTAGTCTTCCCAGTGGATTAAAACTGTTTTGTCTGGCATGCATCCTTCAATTCACATACATGGACTGTAAAAATACATATAATTTTGTTCTTGAGAGTGCAACTTATTTTTCTCACACTTTTTTTTTTTGAGAACCCAGCATATCAGTATTTATAGACCTGCCACATTCACTTTAAGTAATTACTCAACAGTGCAAGTAATACTCCAGCAGACATCCTTGTCTGTGGTTTTCCATACATATTTGCTAGTAACTCTTCAATGTGATAACATGAAGACGAACTGATAAGTCAAAGGTGGTACATATAAACAATGGAATATTACTCAGCTGTAAAAAGAATGGCATTTGCAGCAACATGGATAGACATAGAAATTATCAGAGTAAGTGAAGTTAAGACAGTGCGACACAAACATCATGTGATATCACTTATATGTGGAATCTAAAAAAAGAATACAAATGAACTTATTTGCAGAACAGAAACTCACAGACTTTGAAAAGCTTACGGTTACGAAAGGGTACAAGGTGAGCTTCTAGAGGCTGCCCACACTCCTTGGCTCATGGCCCTCTTCCTCCCTCTCCAAAGCCAGCAATGATAAATTGAGCCCTTCTCACTCCACTACAACCTTGCTTATGTCATTTTCCTTCTTTCTCTGACTCTGTTTCTTCTGCCTCCTTCTTCAGCTTTTAAGGACCCTTGAGATTACACTGGCTTCACCTGAATAATCCAGGATAATTTCTCTGTATTAAGATAGCTAATTAGCCAGTCTACCAAGGCAAAAGAAATTAAAGCAAAATTTTTATAAAAGGACCTAATAAAATTTATAAGCCTTTGCACAGCAAAGGAAACCATACACAAAATGAAAATGAAAAAGCAATCTAAGGAATGGGAGAAAATATTTTCAACCAATGCAACCAGCAAGGGATTAATATTCCAAAACATACAAATAGCTCACACAACTCGATAGCAAGAAACAAGCAGCCTAATACAAAAAATGGTCAGAAGACCTAAATAGACATTTTTTCAAAGAAGACATATCGATGGCTAACAGACACATGAACAGATTGCTCAGCATCACTAATTACTAGAGAAATGCAAATTGAAACCACAGTGAGGTATCTCACACACAGGTCAAAATGGCCACCATCAAAAAGTCTACAAATAATAAATGCTGGAGAGGGTGTGGAGAAAAGGAAACCCTAGTATGATGTGGGTGGAAATGTAAATTGGTACAATTACTAAGGAAAGCAATATGGAGATTCCTTAAAAAAACTAAAAATAAAACTACCATAAAATCTAATAATTCTACTCCTGGGTATATATCCAGTAGAAAATTCTAATTCTAATTCTAAAAGATACATGCATTCCAGGGTTCATAGCAGCACTATTAACAATAGCCAAGACATGGAATTAACACAAGTATCCATCAGCAGGTGCTTGGCTTAAGAAGATGCTCCTACATGGAAAACAGATTTAGTTACCAAAGGGGAAAAGGAGGATAAATTAGGAGTTTGGGCTAATGTGTACACACTACTGTATATAAAACAGATAACCAACAAGGCCCAACTGTATAGCACAGGGAACTATGTTCAAAATTTTGTAATAGCCTGTAAGGTAAAAGAATCTGAAAAAGATAGATATATATGTATGTATAACTGGATCACTTTGTCACATACCTGAAACTAATACAACATTGTAAATCAACTCTACTTCAATAAAACAGATGTCATAATATACATATATATATAAATATATATGTGTATATATATATATATATATATAATATATCTCAACACACAAACATATATACACAATGGAATATTGCTCAACCGTAAAAAAGAATGAAATATTTCCATTTGCAGCAATGTGGATGGGCCTGGAGAATATTATGCTTAGTGAAAAGTCAAAGACAAATGTTACATGATATCACTTTATATATATATATAAATATAAAATCTAAAACATAGCACAAATAATTCTATATGCAAAATAGAAACAGACTCACAGAAAAAAAAAACTTATGGTTCCCAAAGGGTGACAAGAGGGACAAATTAGGATTATGGGATTAACAGGTACAAAATACTGTACATGAAATAGATACGTAATACCGAATAGCTTGTAATCACCTATAATGGAATATAATCTGCAAAAAGGAATCAGTATGCTGTAGCCCTAAAATAACACAATAATTTAAATACATCAATTTAAAAAAGGATCCGCTGATTAGCAATTTTGTTCTTTCGGCAAATTTAATTCCTCCTTGCTCTAACCTAACAGTTCCTGGGGATTAGGGTACAGATATCTTTGGGGAAAAGATAATTTTCTACCAAAAGCTATTCAAATGGCTTTCTAATTATGTGCACTAATTCTCCCACCCCTCACACAATAGATGAGAGCATCAGTTTCCTTACATCCTCATTAATACTTCGTCTTACCACACTTCTAAATTTTTGCCAATCTGGTAGGTGAAACGTGAACCATTTCTAGGTCATAGTCTCTCAGAAATTTCTTTTGACTACGTAAATGAATGAATGCTCTCTTAAATTGTGTTTCCCCTATTACTAGCCAAGTTGAACATCTTTTCACATAGAGGTCGGCCATTTGTACTTTCTTTTCTGTAAATTACCTGGTCTTCACTTTTGTCCATTTTTCTTTTGAGGTATAATTTCTTTGTTAATGTATAGTGTAGTTTTTAATTTGGTCATTTTTAAAGTCATCATCCAAAATAAGAAACATGAAATAAAGCTCTGTTTATGCAGACCCATTTCTCATTATGTTTTTCACTTTTCTATTGAGTTGGAAAGTGATGCAGAAGACAAATATGGAGGCAATGTGGACTTGCAGTTGGAGGGACAGGTCTGATTTTAGGTAAGCTCTCTTCTGTCTAGCTCTCTATTTCTCATCCATACAATGAGTTGTTGTTGTTGTTGTTTTTTGCACTCCATAGCCTGTAAGACATTTTCCTGTTCTGATAGTCAATTAGTTTGCAATTATGAAAGAATTAATCGTTTCTCTCTGGTTAACTGGATCCTGTTCTCCAAAGGGTCAATGGCTTTCCATCCTCATCTCTCCCAGGTATGTACCCATTTGATGTGCTCAGATGGTACCTAGTCACCACTCAAAGACCTTCCCCGTGGGTATGTGATTGTCTCTCTTCATCTTATGATAACAAACATAACTATCATCATTACCGCTATTTCGGCAAGTATTTGTAGAACCAACACTCACTTTCCGGGCCCTCTGCACTATCTCATTACAACAGTTCTGTGAGGAAGATAACTTTAATGCCCCCATTTTCCAGATGAGAATGTTGAGATACTTGGTATAACTTGTCCACAGTACCACATATCTGCACATGCACTCAAAGCCTATGTAGTCTGGCTCCACCAGCTTTATTTCTACAAGTATATGCCAAGCTAAACGGAGCTCTTTCTGTGTTTTTTATTTTTTCTTTTAACATAATCAGCATTGTCTCTTTGAAGAAGCCAACCTGGGTTCCTTTTCATTGTGTAGGCAGTTTTGAGGTTAAATACCCTAGTTTTCTTTTGTTTTGAATTTTTGGCACAGTTCTCCCTTGCCAGACTGATTCAGACTGAAGATTCATTATGCAAAATGCCTAAAGATAAGGTTAGATCTACCTCACTCCCAACCAGGGAAATGCAATGAATCATGGCGTATAATTGTCTACCTACAAGGTTGACAAAAGTAAAATGATGGATAATACCCAGCGGTGGTGAAGGTGTGATGAAAAGGGCACATCACTCATGTCTTTGACAATAACAAAGTTTAATTACACCTAGAGTTTAGGTCAGTTAATTCCTTCTCGGGGAATTCATTCTACAGAAGTAAAACATATATATTACATATATATGTTACCTTAATAACCCCCAATGTATTTGCGCGTATGTGTGTATACATCTGACATGTTTGTAATTGTGAAGAAATGCAAACAACCTAAACCCTAGCAATAGGACAAAAATGAAATAAACTACAGTAACTATAGAATGAAACACTATCCAATAGTTTAAAAGAATTAGGCTACCTATGCATACTGGCACAGAAAATGCTATGACCTATTCTTAAGTGAAAAAAGCTAGTTGCAGATCAAAAATTACAGAGCAACTCCATTTACAAGTGGAAAATAATCCAACATCATCAAGTGAATTTATTTTTATATATAATCAATGTCAGTATGTATTCCTGTACATTTTTTTAGAAAGAAAAAATTACCTGCAGTATATCCACCAGTTAATTTTTTTTTTTTTCCTAAAAAGGGAAGGGGATGGATTTGGCTTGGGGTTATGGGTTAAAAAGAGAATTTCACTTTTTACTCTCCGTACATGTGTTCTGCTTGGCTATTTTACAATTATGTATTGCTCTAATTATTAAAAAAAAATAAAATGGGAGAAAAAGAAAGAACCATAGACTGTAGAAAATTGACTTTCATAGAAACCAGACTAGCTTCTCATATTAATGACTCATGCAAACAGTAAATCAGATTTAAGTAGCAACCACAGCTAACCTTCTGTCTTCACCGTTCTGGAAGGAAGCCATCTTTTAGGAAGTTTGCTCCCTCAGGAATGAGCTTACTATGTTCTTTAGCCCATGAACAAACTCCAGAATTATACAATGCATAACTCTTCCTGGATTTGTAAAAATAACTTCTTGCTGTAATAAAAGACTCTAGCCTGCCTTATAATAGTGATGGCCCTAAACTTACAATTTATATTACACTATAAGCATTTTTTGTCCATAAAACCCTGCAAGATTAGATTTAACTTATGAGGCAAAGACAATTTCATCTGCATTTGGCTGCTTGAGCGTTTTGCCATGCACTTGAGTCAAAATATATAGCCCAGACGCTGTGCCCTTGATTCAGATCATAGACTCCCCCTCTGATTACAGTTTTGATCTGGGCTGCCACAGCAGCAGCCATTCTGCTCATAATGATTTCAAGTTCTCTTCAGATTTAGTGGAATAAACTCAATGAGTTATACCACCAGGGCTTTGCAATCTTTTAAGCCTAATGGGCTCGCTCTCATGCCCAGAGCAGAGCCAGAGGTATTTCTCTGTTTGCTAAAGATGGCAGATTCCTCATTTTCTTCTTGATCTGCTTTTGTTGCTTGTTTGTTTTATACATTTGGACCAAAGGATTTGTTTCTAATAATCCAGCCTTTCGACCAGAAATATTTTTTGCTAATTATGAGAAGTGTTGGTTTAAATATTTACTTGTATTACTTTTAGGTATGTTATGCTAGGGACCCAGCAAAAATATGATCATATTTCAAAAGGAAAAAGAGACTCAAGTTGCACAGGGAGAGGCTATGAGCTGCAACTAAGTGATCTTTGAGCCGGTCTTGGGGTACATACCTGGCAGAGACTTGGAGGAGCAGCTCACCAGGTTCTTTGCAGATCAGGGTCCAGTTAACCAGAGAGAAATCACTGGGAGGTGGAGAACGAGGGGGTGAAAACAGGCAAAGAGCCAGGAGCACAGAAATTTGGATTAGCTCCAAATCAAAAGAAGGAAGAGAATGGGTGCTCATTCAAGTTCAAAAGGCCAGCAGCTGGGCTGACAAGAGACAGGGGGTGTGGGTCCAGACAAATGAGACCAGGAGTTAACCCCAAACCCTGAAGAAGAAGGGCAGACTTACCCCCAATAGCTCAGTGTGCTCAGTCCGCAGCCAGGGGCTGCAGGCTGTTCCCCTAGATTCCAGCTTGAGGCTGACCGGCTTTGTTTAGACTCCTCACCATGGTTCCCAACCAGGAACTGGGAGCTCTGTGCTTTGTCTGCAAACACGGTTGCTGCAGTGGCAGGCCACTTGGTCACTGTGTGTGCAGGTAACATACCTTCAGCTAGGAGTGTCATTACAGAAGGTGAGGAATCTGAAATTTCAGGCTTGGACTTCTCTCCTCTTTCCTTCCCTGAGGAATGTAATGGGGCCACTACTTTGTCGCCCACAGCATGGTTTGAAGGAAAAGGTTGAAAGGTATCAGTGGACCCAGATTATAGTCTTGGCATTCATTCATTCATCCATCCATTCATTCAATGTATATTTATTGAGTTCCTATGCTATTTCGGGCAGTAAGCCCTGAAGTTATAAGGTGAACAAAAGAGAGAAACACAAGACTGAATTAACAAACCAGTAGGGTGGACCGACATGAATCAACTAATCCCAAAGGTAAATATGTAAGTGCAAATCATGGGATGGAGGGAAGACTTCAGGGTGATGAACATTTATTAGAATGGGGACAGAGGAGGAAACACCTAGTCTGAGAAGCCAGAAAGGTTTTCCTGGAAGTAAAAAAAAAAAAAAAAAAAAACCAGAAAGAAATCAGTAGGAATTAACTGGATGAATGGGAGGGTAGCATTCTAGACAGGAAGAAAAACTTATGTAAAGATCTTGAGGTAGGAGGGGTTAAATGTGATGTTTGGGCAAGACGGCACATGAGGGTAAGAGGCAGGTTATGTCAAGCTGGGGTTGAAGCCTGGCAGGGTCAGCCGGGCATTTTTTTTTTTTTTTAAATAATGGGAAACTTGAATTGGCCAACAATTTTGTTAATAGGAACACTCCTTGTAAACAAGCACCATGAACTAACTACCCTCTAATAGCCTTTAGATAAAGGAATGTTTAAACAAATGAGGTAGAAATTTTATATTCCTATTAAGGGGACTGTTGGTGAAACTATTTTAATTCATTCTTTCAGGGTAGCCAGCCCTGACTTCATATTCTAATATTAAGAATCTCCAAGCAGTGAGCCCTTCTAATTAGCTAGGCACTGTGTCGAATACTTCACATGCATTATTTCATTTCATCCTCTCAACTGTCCCAGGTGGTTATTTATTAGGACTGTTCACAGATACTTCAGGTCCCCTTCCTGAGGACAGAACTGACGTGATAGAGTTGTACTTCCCACCTCCTTGAAGTTAGGTATGGCCACTTGGCTAATTTTGGTGAATCAAACAGAAGGCAAAGTGAGTATGCATTTTCACATAGAAGCATTTAATTGCTGGTGCTCAAGCTCAACCTTTTCTTTTTTCTTTTTTTCCCCCTGCAGTTCTGTGGAAGTGCACTTCTAGATCAATCTAGTGCAATTCTCAGTCGGGGGTAACTTTACCTCCCAGGAATATTTGAAAGTGCCTGTATATAGTTTCATTTATTACAACTGAGAGCGCTGTTGGCAGCTAGTTTGTAAAAGTCAAAGGTGTTAATAAATATCCTACAAGACAGAGGACAACTCCCCCCCCCCCCCAACCACAACAAAGAAATATCCGGGCCCAAATGTCAAAGTGCTGAGGTGGAGAAATCTAAGTCTAGAGAGAGCCTCCATCAGCCTCCAAGTAACCACAAAGGGCAAGTCCCCTCTGCTGGTGGGCATTGAACATGAGCTTGAGTGAAAAACAGACCTTTGTTGTTTTGAGCCACTGACAAATGCAAAATGCTTGTCACTCTAGCATAAGCTCTTGATGCCAGCATCCACTATGACTAATGCAATGATTGCTCCCAGTTTATAAACCAGAATCTGAGATGCAAGTAAGCTGCCCAAGGCCATGCACCAAGGCAAAGCTGGAATTTTTACCTGTATTATTTGGATTCCAAAGCCTATATGTTAACCACTCTATTAATGATTAACCAAACTTTAGACATTAAGGATCCTGTTCACAGACCTCAGGGGAAATTGAGCCCTTAACCAAGAGCCAGGGACTCCTCCCAAAGAAGAAAGTAGCCTACAAAATGCTCCCTTTTGTCTGAGAGCTGTTTGTTGACAGAATGCAAAAAGATGCTGAAAAACTGGTTTAGCTTATAGAGGAAAACAACATCTCAAAACTTCAGCACTCTGCTTTTGTT
This sequence comes from Catagonus wagneri, assembly GCA_004024745.2. Taxonomy (NCBI): domain Eukaryota; kingdom Metazoa; phylum Chordata; class Mammalia; order Artiodactyla; family Tayassuidae; genus Catagonus; species Catagonus wagneri. The sequence goes on from PVHT020001179.1 coordinate 3,886,668, forward strand.
CCCCATACTTTCTTATTCATACATGAACTCTTCCCTAGTCCTAATTCTGATACCTTGAAGATTCTCATTACCTCCTGAAAAATGAGTTTTAGTCAATGTTTCTTTGTCAGGATTCTAGAGTTTGGGTTCAAATACAGTTCCACCCTGTCCTAGCTGGGTTCTTAACTTCTCCATGACTCAGTTTCCTCATCTGTACAACTAGATGGTGGAATAATAATACTATTCTCATAAGGATGTCAGGAGAATTTAACCATCTAGCTTTTGCAATGATTTGCATCAAGCAAGTGTGATAGAAGCATTTATTAAACAAAGTAAGTTTTGGGTAAAGGAATGAAAGGAGAAAAACAAGGTTCAAGACAAGAAGTTTCTGTTATTGTCTAGGATGGCCCAGTGATCTGAGCATCTCACCAAAGAGCTGTGGATGTACATTTGCAGCCCCTCTATTTGAGGGTGGCTGGGAAAGTCAGAGAAAGTATTGAAAGGAGCTACTCCTTGGGCCAGGTCTTTGGGAAAGAATAGGCGTTAGGCACAGTGCAATGGCACATTGAGGTGATATGGAGTCATTCCCCTGGGGTGACTACAACTCTGACAATAAGACACAACACTAGCAAGCTCTTTAGGGGTTTGATAATAAAGGATTTTGACTGCAGCTTAGAAGTTTCCAGACCAGCTCTTTAAAAGCAGACCCTTAAAAATAGGGAAAATGGAGCCATGCACTGAAGCCGTGGAGCACGGAAAGCGGGCATGAATAACTGCTTTACATTCACCCAGGTACTACCCTACAAGATCTGCCCTTGCAAAATTCACTGTTGTGACTCCTTAAAAACAAATGATGGCCTTAGGGTTTGGGATTGACTTATACACACTGAGGTATAAGGAATAATTGGCCATTGGGGACCTGCGGTATAGAACAGAGAACTCTGCCCAGTATTCTGTGATAATCTATGTGGGAAAAAATTCTGAGAGAGAATGGATATGTGTATATGTATGACTGGGTCACATTGTTATACATCAGAAATTATCACAACCTTTCAAAGTAACTATATTTCAATAAAACTTTAAAAAAATATTTAAAGAAAAACATTTCAGTAGGATTAGTTAACATGTACATTTGGATGTAGTTATTCTGATTTGGGAAATATTCTGATGTAAATGTTTTGACCTCAGCGTTCTGATGAGTCACCAAAATGAAAAATGACTGTTTATTTTTTAAAATCACCAAATGATACATCCAATAAATCAGTGTATTTTTCTATTCTGATCCTCTCTCCCACAAAAAAAAAAAAGGGGGGGGAGAGAATCTCAAAAAAATGATGGTTAAATATTTACTTTCTTTTGAGAATATGACTAGAGCTCTTTGGATAAGAGCTGAGGCCACCAAGCTGGGGGAATAGAATCGCCAGCCCCCATTTATTTCTTGGAATTCTTGGGCATTCCAAATCCTTGCTAGGCCTTCAGTTCACTCAGGGTTTGTCATTCAAGCCTGGTTTCCCTCCTCTGCTCCCAGAGTGGCTAGTGCCCAGTCTTCAGGGTCTTTTCTGCAGCTGAGGTGCCCTCTGCCAAGACTTCTGAGGTGGGAAGAAATCAACACCTCTGAAATTTGTTCCAGAAATGAGGTCTTTGATCCCTGACACTGAAGAAAAAGAAACTTTGCCCCTGGATTTTATTTTGGTTATTTTCTTTGGAGTGAGGCCTGAGATGCATGCAAAATCAAAGTTACATGTGATGCTCTTGGGGACAGCCCGAAGGTGAAGTACGTACTTTAACCATAAAAATCTCTCAATTTCATCTCTCTCTAATGATTTCCTGCTTCACTTAACCCAAGCAAGCATCCCATAATAATCATTTACATTTCACTGTATAATTCTCAAGTGTTCTCCCTGGAATTTTCTATTTATTCCTCACCAAAATCCAGAGAGAGGATTTGGCAGGACTGGATGGACTTCAAGGTGAAATTTTTGAGGAAAAAAAAAATGTTACTAATTCTAAGTGAGAAGACGAGAAATCTGAGGTGCAGAAAAGGGAAATACTTGCCAAAGTCCCGTGACTGAATTATAATAGTTTAGGAATCGGAAATTGAGATTTAGGATTCAAAGCATCCATCTAAGCTGCTAAAAGATCAACCCATTGATTAATTCTGTGTTATCTTTAGCAGTTAAATCAGTCCACAAGCTTCCATAGCATATATCATCAGGGAAATGCAAATTAAAATGACAGCGGGATACCACTATACACCTATTAGAAGGGACAAAATCCAGGACACTAATGACATCAAATGCTGGTGAGGATTTGGGCGATAATGGGAACTCTCATTTATTGCTGGAGGGAATGTAAAATGGTACAGCCACTTTGGAAGACAATTGGAAATTTCTTAAAAAGAAAAATAAACAGGAGTTCCCATTGTGGCTCAGCGGTTAACGATTCTGACTAGGAACCATGAGGTTGCGGGTTCGATCCCTGGCCTTGCTCAGTCGGTTAAGGATCCGGCGTTGCCGTGAGCTGAGGCGAAGGCCGGCGGCTACAGCTCCTGTTAGACCCCTAGCCTGGGAACCTCCATATGCCGCGGGTGCGGCCCTAGATAAGGCAGAAAGACAAAAAATAAATAAATAAATAAATAAACATACTTTTGCCATGGTCTAGCAATCATGCTTCTTGGTATTTACCCAAATGTGTTGAAAACTTATGTCCACACAAAAACCTGCACGTGGATGTTTATAGCATTTATAATTGCCAAAGTTACATTTATAAGTGCCAAAATGCTTTATTTATAATTGCCAAAATTGGCAGGAAACCAAGATATCCTTCAGTAAGTGAATGGATAAACTAGGTACACACAGACAATAGAATATTATTTAGCACTAGAAAGAAACACATTATACAAAGCCACAAAAAAGCATGGAAGAATTATACCTGCCTGTTACTAAGTAAAAGAAGCCACTCTGAAAAAGTTATATAGCTTATGATTTCAACCAGAAGATATTCTGGAAGAGGCAAAACTATGGAGCCAAATAAAAAGATCAGTAGTTGCCAAGAGCTTGGGGGAGGGAATGATAAATAGACAGAGTACAGAGGATCTTTAGGGCAGAAAGTACTCTGTATGATTCTATGGTGATGAATACCCATTACTCATTTTTCAAAACCTAGCATGTATAATACCGAGAGTGAACCATACATGGACTATGGATTTTGGGTCATAATGAGATGTCAGTTTTAACACATGTAGCACTCTGTTGGGGGATATTGATCATGGGAGAGGCCATGCACATGTAGAGGCATGTGGGGGATCTCTGTATCTTTCAATATTGCTATGAACTTAAAATTGACCTAAAAACAGTCTATTAAAAAGGGATAGAACAGAAAAAACTATTGTAACATCTTGAACTTCATAAACACAAGTATATCTTCAGAGATGTTGTTTCTTATATATGTGTGTATAAAATCCATATTTTACTATGGTTGTAAGAAGTTTTAAACAACATCATGTGGTTTCTAAATTTCCTTTCAACTCCAGCCCTTATACTTCATTAATGAGCCAGGAAGAAGACAAAAGACATCTTCAGAGCCAGTAAGTCTCCCCTCTGAGGATCTCAGTGGCCTGTACTCTGTGTAGCATTATTTTATCTTGGAGCCACATCAGAGGATATTTACTATTATTGAGCACACCAGATCCATTTCTTCTGCCAAGAATATCCTTCCTTTACATCCCTGTCTCCCTGTCCCATTTGTGTACCTGGTGAATTCTCAAATATCCTTGATGCTGTAGTTCAAATATCAGTTTCCTTCTGCAAATTTCCCTGTGGACCTGGCAGAATGAACTACTGCTTCCTGGGTATGCCCCACAAGTTTGTACGTACTCCGCCACTAGCTCTTCTTGTTTTATTTTAGGCAGCTGCTTATAGGCCTGCCTCTCCCTCTAGACTGTGAACTCTTTGGTAGCAGGAGCTGTTTATTTCATTTCCATATCATCAGCCTGGGACATGGATTTGGAACATAGCAGACATTTGATTATGCTGGTTGCATTAAACTGTATTCTTTTTCTGCATATTCTACATCTGTGAGGCAATTCAGGAAAAGAAATCACTTTCATCTCATGGAAGGGCCAGCACCTGCAATAGGACTGGGCAGAGCCCTGTTGCCCATCTCTCGGCAAGCCCCTGGGCTGTCACTGCTGAGGACAAGCCACTGAGGGAACTCCCTTTTGCCCTATACACACAGCTCTTCAGCCTTCGGCCAGCAGGTGTTCTCTGGGGAAGCTGCTCTGTTCCACTTCCCTGCAGTGCCTTTGACTTCTGCCTTGTTCAGACTTGATAACTAGGAACTGCCACTGACCAGGTCTTGTGCTTTTGATGCCTTTGATCTTCAACTCTGCTCCTCCCCACTCTGCCAGGCAGGGAGGCAGCCCGCAAAATTTCTGGTTTGGGCAGCTCCACCCTGGGACGTGCAATACAGCAAGGGGAGAGATTCCTGTTCAAGTAATTCATTACCTGAGTTGCCTTGCTCTCTCCTTCATTGCTCAGTGACTTTTAAAAGTTACTGAAAGCGTATTTGCTCAGCTTACAGGTATCCTGTTGCTCACAGCCTCCAGGACTGGCAAAATAACAGTCCTTTTGTTAACAGGCCCACATTGTTATCTATCAACTAGCAAATGCTCATTTACATATTTTGCTGTGTACCATTTAATTCTCAAGTATGCAGTTTTCCTAAAGCCTTGATTTACCTCCACCTGAAGGAAATTTTCTCCTTAGGACATCTATGTTCAGGTTATAATACTGTAGCACTAGAGTTCCTTTTTTTTTTTTTTTTTTTGCAGGGAAAGGGGGTTGCATCCATAGCATATAGAAGTTTCCAAGCCAGGGGTCAAATTGGAGCTATAGCTACTGGCTTATATCACAGCCACAGCAAGCAGGACCTGAACTGCATTTGTGACCTATACCACAGCTCATGGCAATGCCAGATACGTGACCCACTGAGCAAGGCCAGGGATCAAACCCATATCCTCATGGATACTAGTCAGATTTGTTTCTGCTGCTCCATAACAGGAATTCCAGCACCAGTTTTCTTAAATCCATAATTCCCGAATTCCTTCTCCATACCCAAGTCATTTGGGGAACTTAACTTTCTGCGTGCCTGAAGATGGCCAGGTTAGGCTCAAGCATCTGCATTTTTCAGAAGGTCCTCAGGGAATTCTACTTTTTGTCCATGTTGGAGAGCCACACCTTTATACAACTTAATAAAGAATAAGAGGGTCCATATATATGAACTCCTCAGATGAATAAATTTATAAACTAATGAATCTAAACAATTTACCCATGTGTCACATTGTTCTAAAATTTAATTTATGAAATATAAGCAGAAGGTAGTAAATACAATATGCCTATTTATGACAAACGATGCCTTGAATATTAAGCCCTATGCTATAGTCTAGTGATTATGTGTAGTTGACTATGTAATTTTCTTTATTTTTGTCTTTTTCATTTTAGGGCGACACCCGCAGCATGTGGAGGTTCCCAGGCTAGGGGTCTATGCCACAGCCACAGCCACAGCAACACGGGATCTGAGCCGCATCTGCAACCTGCTACACCACAGCTCACGGCAATGCTGGATCCTTAACCCATGAGGAGGCCAGGGATCAAACCTGCAACCTCATGGTTCCTAGTCGGATTCATTTCTGCTGAGCCACGATGGGAACTCCAATTTGACTATATAATTCATTGTTAGCCCCTTTACTACATGGCCACAGATATCTGGTTCCTCACACCTTTTCAGTGTTTTTCTTTTCAATTTGTATTCCAGAGAACTGATGTCAAAAGAAGTAGAATCTCTAGATTTGGTGGTGGGAGGGGGGCACACACATTTCCTTGTGTTAATGTATACATGCTCTCTTCAATGAGTTCTTTTTTGGTACCTAACTATGACAAAACCTCACAAGAATATGGAGTTTGATGCATTTTTCAAGTACTAGAGATGGATTCCCAGAGGTACTCCTTGGTGATGAATGCAGTCTGTGCCCTTAAGGACAATAATTGGCTGAAATGGGAGTAGAGTGTTTCAAAACTATGTTCTAATCAATGTAACCACTAAATGTTTGTGGTGCTTCTCAAACTTTAGTATGAAGGTACAACTAGATTCCTTGTTTAAAATGCAGATTTTATAGCTCAGCCCCCAGAGATTCTGAATCATTAAGTCTTGGGGTGGGGCCAGATTCTGTATTTTTAATTGGCATTCCAGGTGCTTTGATGCAAATAGCCAATCAACCAGTACTTTTAAAACTCTTTATGGTTAACAGCCAGTTTTATTTTTTATTATTTTATTTATTTATTTATTTTTTGTCTTTTTGTCTTTTCAGGGCTGTAACCATGGCATATGGAGGGTCTCAGGCTAGGGGTCTAACAGGAGCTATAGCTGCCGGCCTTCGCCAGAGCCACAGCAACACCAGATCCGAGCCGTGTCTGCAACCTACACCACAGCTCACAGCAATGCCGGATCCTTAACCCACTGAGCAAGGCCAGGGATCGAACCCGCAACCTCATGGTTCCTAGTCGGATTCATTAACCACTGAGCCATGACGGGAACTCCAGCCAGTTTTATTTTTGCACCCCAGTCTTCCACTGACCAATACATTTGCTTCAGCTCGGGAAACATACAATTCACACAAATTTGACTCTATCCAAGCTGCTTTTTATCTTATTCCATGGGAAATATTTACAACATGTTGGAGGTTGTGGCAATGACAATCTGGTATAAATTTCTAAGGACTTAGTCTTGAGGACTCCCATAGGTCCAAGGACCACCCGTTGAGTATCACCATCATAAAGCACCAGATAAGAAAGATATCATTAAATTGTGAATTGCTGAGAGGTCTCTAACCCTGGTAACACTAAGAATCCCCATAATAATGGTTTGGGAAGAAATGAGTATCTCATTGGTTAAAGAGTAATTTGATGTGGAGGCAAGTTTTGGAGCATGTGGTCCAGCTGGGAGAAGGCAAAGGAAACATTCATTTGTGAAGTGATTCCTTTACTTAAAAATGAAGGAGGAGTAGGAAGGGAGAAGTTGTGATGAGAAGGCAATGGTATGGGGACCTCTTCTCAAGTGTCTGCGTTCTTAAGTTGGGGAGACCAGATAGGATCTGAACCACAGCAGGTGGGGGGAGTCCTAACTCTCAGGTTGGCCAAACTCTAAGTTTTGGGAAATGCAATGAACTGAAGATGGGACTGAGGGAAAGGCTTCAGCTGGAGAACTGGACTTGGTGAAGGGAAGAGATATTTCAAGATTGCTAACTCTTTGTTACCCTACTGCCTCCTAGGACCTCCTCCCTCACTAGGTGATAGCAAAGATGTTGCTATTAGCTTTAGAAATAGAGCATCAAGAACTATCATTATAGCAACTGTTCATTATTAAAGCTTAATTAACATGCCATAAAATAATACTCATATGGTTCACAGGATGTATGTCAGGGTAATTTGATTATTGCACTCAAGTTCTCTCTGTGCTCTAGGCTGCTTATGTAATGCAACAGTCTTTCACAACCTGAGAGGAAATACTGTTCCCAAACACAGTGTGGTTCCCTAGTTGATGCTCAGCTGACTCGATCTGAGAGATTGTTCCTACTTTATCTACTGCAAGGATGATCCCAAAAATTGAATGGCACAGAAACCTAACCTCAGGATCCCAGTGTTCCATAATCATAGACCCCTTCCATAATCTCATTTTTCATATCTGTTTGGTCTCCTATAACAATTTCCGTAAGTGTCTTTTGGGCCATCCAATCTTCTCTGTCTTTTTTTTTTTTGTCTTTTTGCCTTATCTAGGGTCGCACCTGTGGCATATGGAGGTTCCCAGGCTAGGGGTCTAACAGGAGCTGTAGCTGCTGGCCTTCGCCACAGCCACAGCAACGTGGGATCTGAGCCACGTCTGCAATCTACACCACAGCTCACAGCAATGCCGGATCCTTAACCCACTGAGCGAGGCCAGGGATCAAACCCACAACCTCATGGTTCTTAGTCGGATTCGTTAACCACTGAGCCACGCCGGAAAGTCCAATCGTCTCTGTCTTTATCATCACTTTCTTTGTTAGAGTTGCAGCTCTTCTTTCCCAAATATCGTTACAGTCACCAAACCAGTCTCCCTCCTCTGCTCTTGTCTATCCTCCCTTTACACCCCGAGAAAGGTGAAACTACCAAGTCACTCTCCACGTAATACCCTTCTGTGACCCCACCCACAAGGTGGAGTCCAAATCTCTTAGTGTGATGGAGTCAATCCCTCAAGACCTGGTCCTTTGCTACCTCTCAAGCTATACTCTCACTCTTTCTCATTACACTTCAATCCAGCCATTCAGAACTGTATGCACTTTCTCAAATGGCGCAATGTCTTTCCTAAATCTATTTGACCATCTACCTGGAACCTCCTTTCCCTCATATTCTGTCTGGTGAATTTCTACTCATCCTTTAAGGCTGAGTTCCAATGTCACCCCCTCTGTACACTCTACATTGTTGTGGTGATTTGTCTAAATTTCTGGCTTCTCCAGGAGAACAAGAGTCCTCTGGCAAATGGAACCTGGGTTTAATCAACCTTTGTATCCCCAGAGGTATAACACCAGTGGGCACTTAATCTACACTTGTGGATTATCCCAGAAGTGTCAGGGAAGAACAACGACTCAGACAGATGGATTGAGAAGAAGGGAAAGACAGGAAGCCTGGAATTTCAAATACTACCAATTCTTCCCAAACTAAAATCACTATTCATCTGAGATTTTTAAAAATGTGCTAATGGAAACATTTGGGAAGGAATAAAGCCAGGAAATTAAACACTTAAGTAATTTGTGATCTGATCCATCATTCCCTTCCCTTGTTCTTTAAGTGAAAAACTCAGTCGTGCTCTGTTTGATTAACAAGTCTCAGCATTTAGATAGAAATTGCTTTCTCCCCACTTAATCCACTGCTCATAAAGGCTCCTGGGGTAGAAAATTGGTGCACAGAAAAATAGCATGTCACTTTTGAGTTGTGACAAGGTAAGACTATCCATCCATTACTGTTCCCATTCCATACCTGCTGGGCAAATTGCAAAATGGCAAAGAACAGCCTGGCAGGTGTGGACAGGCTGAAAGCAGCCACTCTCTCTCCTCCTAAGCTCAGGGCATTTGAGGTTGGTGCTTTTTACCAAAGACGTTGCTGGAAGGACACTTAGTATTTCTCTTCCTCTTATCCACCTCCCAAGACACACACACACACACACACACACACACACACACACACACACACCCGTCTGACCTCTAGAGATTTGCTCTAAACAGCAGTAGAATAAATATTTATTGCTACATTTCTGACTATAGGGATGGAGGTGAGGTTGGGGGTTTGCATGAGGTATTAAAACATAAATTCTAATTTCAGAGCTTCAGCTGATTTTTGCTGCAACTGAAGATGAAGTTTTTGATTCACTTATTCAATCAATATTTGGAGAGCTTTGAGCCAGGTACTTTTCTAGGCTCTGGAGACACAGCAGTTAATAAAAGGAAGTCCCTGTAATTATGGAGCTTCATTATAAAGTAGGACATGGACATTAATAAATAAACTGAAAAGTATATCATACATGGGAAAGTGATACATGCTCTAAACAAAAAGGCTACAAAGAACAATAAAAAGGCTGCTGTAATGGAAAGTGTGTGTGTGCGCATCCGTGTGTGCGGTGTGTGTGTGTGTTGTGTGTGTGTGTGTGCACATGCACTCACATGAAGGTGGAAGAGCTGTATTGTATGAGGTGGTTGTAGGACATCTCTCTGAACATATGAAATCTGAGCAAAGACTGTAGCAGTTTCCTGCTGTAACAAATTACCACAAACTGGGTGGCTTCAAACAACAGAGATTTATTTTCTCTTTCACAGGTCTGAAATCCAGGAGTCCAAAAATAAGGTTTTGATAGGGCCATCCTCCCTTTCAAAGCTCTAGAGAAGACTGTCCTATCCCAGCTTCTGATGGCCATCACCAGCCCTGTAGCCATATCACCTCTTCGTTTATGCACGTGTAATTTCCCTCTGCCTCCCTCACAAAGATACTTACGACGCATTTGAGGCTATAAAGATGATCCACTGTAAACTCTTCTTTTCAAGATCCTTAACTAAAACGTATCATTTTCCATATAAGGCAACATTCACAAATTCTGGGATTTAAACCACAGATATATATTTGGGGGGGGGGTGTTATCCTTTATCCCAATCTAGAGATCCAAATAATAAGAAGAAATAAGAAGTCCGGGGTAACACTGTTTTAGGCAGAAAGAACAGCAAGTTCATGGGCTCTGAGCCTGGAGCACAACTGTCCTATGAAAAGAAGGACAAGCAAGCCAGGATGGCTGGCTGGGAAAGAGTGCAGGTGAGAAGGTGCGGCACGAGACCCCGGAGTATGCAATGGTGAAGATCACATAGGGATACAGAGAACTTTTGCCTTTACACTGAGATGAAAAATCACTGAAGATTCTGAGCACAAGAATTCTGTGATCTGAAGAATTCAGATCATTCATAGGAGGATGCTGCTCAGATTTTATGGAGGCTCAAGCTCCAATTTAACCAACTATAGGTGGATTTTTAAAGATGCACAGATATACCTAGAACAAGATTCGAGTGGGCATGGGATGTGATGCTCTAAAATTCTCCAGCAAGAAAGAAACAGGCATTTGGGAGTTTACAAGCAGGTGGCAGGGGAGGGGCAAGTGAGCGGAGGAGGGTGCGGCTGATACGGAGAGGCAGTGAGAGGAAGACAGGCTGGAATCTAAGGCAGAGAGGGGGTGAGGATGAGACCAGCAAGAAATTCTTGGTGGTAGATGAAGGACCACAATTTTTTATGGAAGAGCTATCTCACCTTGGATTTTAAGTTTCCCTGTACGATTTCTACAATCCCCTTCCATTATCTCGAGCCTTCAGTAAAGGTCCACTATAGTACACATCAACCTTGCTTAGGGTTCCTGTGGAAAAGAGAAGGCTTGGCTGTTCCAAATACTTTGGGACTATCAGGTAAATCTGAATTCAGATTTCAGTCTTAGGACCATCGAGGTGAGCATGGCTGGGGGACAGAAGATACTGAGAAATGAGTTGTGCATAAGAGGATGATAATAGAGCATGGGATAGTAAAGTCCCAGGCATCAGGAAGATCCATGCATCCCTCTCCTGTTGGATGACCACACCCGACTTTCCAGCTGGCATGGGAAGAGCTATGCCCACTGGAAAATCAGTTTGAAGTAGCTGTGGAAAAAGAACAAATGTGGGCCTCTCCCTAATAGGGCACTTTCATTTATTTTCTCTAATTTAGTGCTGACTACAACCTTAGGCTTAAACTGTTATTATGGCCACTTTACAGACAAGGAAACTGAGGCCTGCGGAAAGAAGGTAACCTCTCCAAGGTCATATAGCTAATAAATAGTAGGGTTGGGATTTGCCCTAGGCCTTTCTGATTCCAAAGAACCGAAGTTCTTTCATTTATATCAGGGTGAAATCCTTGGGCCTGGCTGGGAAACTCTGGTCCCAGGATGTCTTATTTCTCTGGGCATTTAGTGGCTTAGACTAGATGTCAAACTGTGCACAGAGCCCCCAACACGTGCACTCCTATGGCTCATCTCAGATGCCCACCTGTCCTGGTGCCCTTCTGGCTCTCATATGGACTCAGCATCCTTCTCAGGGCATAGGTCCTTTTCTCAAATGCAAAGCCTGGATTCTTTCTCTCTGCCTTTGCTGACTTAGAGGGCAAAACTTTCAAAAGTAAGGTGTTCATCAACCAGCTGAGTAGGTTTCCTTCCCCTGCTAGTTAATTGAAGAGGTTGAAAATAGTGGCACTTCTCTTAAAAGGTGCATTTCTACAAATCAGCAACATTCCTTATCAATATCCACACTAGGAAGTGTTGAGGAGACCCCTATATTTAACATCTGTATTCTCTTGCTTACACAGTCCATGGATCTTTCTAAGAAGCCATTTCCATAAGTCTGCAAGATGGCACACCACTGTACGAAGATTTTAGGCATTGTATTTTGAATTTGGATAACCATTTAACCTTCAGTGGTGTTGTTTATTCTAAACTCCAAACTCAGTTTTGGACTAGACATTCTAATGATGTTATGCAATGATATATACTGATGATAGCTTGCATTCTTGGTGCTTATTTCATTCTTAACACTTTATATGCACTATCTCATTTAGTCCTCACAATAATCACATGAAAAGACCCAGTTAGTAAGAGAGAAAACTGAGACAGCATTTATGTATAGTCATTTCTGCTATAGTGCAGCATATGCATTCCTAAAAATTAGTATATTATTACTACACTGAAAATAACAATTTCACTATGAAAAATCATGCTAAAACCATGGAGCTTATGAGAAAATATGGAGTGGGCTATGAATTGTTTTCTTAGGGACGACATAACAAATTGCCACAAGCCAGGTCCCATAGCTCTGGAGGATAGACATCTGAAGTCAAGGTGTCAGCAGGGTTGGTTTCTCCTGAAGGCTGCAAGGTACACTGTGCCCCCTGCCTCTCCTAGCTTCTGGTGGTTTGCCTGCAGTTTTTGGCACTTCTTGACTTGTGGATGCTTCACCCTGATCTCTGTCTTCATGTTCAGGTGACTTTCTCCCTATGCCTTCACATTGTCTTCCCTCTGTGCATATCTGTCTCTGTATCCAGATTTTCCCTTTTAATAAGGATGCCAGTCTTATTGGATTAGGGCCCATCCTAAAGACTTCACTTTAACTTTATTACCTCTGAAAAGATCCTACTTCCAAAGAAGGCCACATTCTAAAGCACTGGGGGTTAGGACAGGAGGCACAATTCAACCCATAACAAGGCACAACACTCAAAAATTATCAGTGACATGTTAAATAAAGATGGAAAACTAATAAAAACAGTAGCATAGTTTTAAGCTCATGAAATAGTTAAGAAATACACAAATATGACATAAATATGACACTTCACCTTGGAAAAGACTTAATGTTTACTTGTAGAAGTGGTTTTGGAAGGGTTGCAGCTCTTGAAGTGGTAGAAGGAGGGTATTCTGAAATCAGAAAGAAAGTTGTAACACTTCTTGGATGGGTGTGGCTCATTATCACAGGCAGAGGACTGAAGAGGTGTTTAGAATGTGCTTGTTTTGGATATTCCTACACTGAGGTTTTCACCCTGGGGTGCAGTTTCCTGCATTTACCTAGTACTTTTTGAAGAGGAAATTGTGTGTAGGCAAATGTGAAATTTTCATTACACTTGAATTGTTCCCTAACATAGCAATGTCTTTGGAACAATTTGCGTGTTCAAAACGCACATTGTAGCCAAAGGTACTTTAAATTGCCCAAGGTCATAGTCACAGCTGAGGAGCTGGGTTTTAAGCCCCAAGTAGATTGACATCGCAATCCAAGTCCCCAACCACTAAGCTGTCAAGTTGTCTGCGCTGGAAACAAAATAAGAAAAGCAAATGACTTACTACAACGCTGTTGTGACAGGACTCATACCGTGGTAGACAAACTCCTAGGGTATCTCTGCTTCTGAAGATTCTCTGCTCTGACTCCTGGGACTCTGCATATGAGTCATCAAGCCCGTGATTATGTTACATTATGTGGCAGAAGAGATTTTGCAGGTGTGATTAAGGTTACTAATTTGTTGACTTTGAGTTAATCCAAAGAAATGTTATCCAAGTAGACCTGATTTAATCACTCACCTCCTTTAAAAGCAGAGAGTTTTCTCCGGCTGGAGGCAGAGTGATTCAAAGCATGAGAAGATCTGAAATATCTTTGCTGGCTTTCAGGATGGCCAAGGCCACACACAATGACCAGAGGAGAGTGGCCTCAAAGTTGAGAATGACTCCTGACCAAGGGCCAGCAAGGAAACAGGGTATTTAGCCCTACAATCACTTGGAATCAAGTTCTACAATCACTTGGAATCAGGTTCAAGCTGAATGAGTCTGGAGCAGATTCCTCTCCAGATTGTCCAGATGAGATGCCAGCCAATCAAAAAACATTGACTTTTGGCTTTGAGAATCTATGCAGAGCACCCAGTCAAGCCCACCGTCTCTGACCTATAGACTGGGAGCTAATAAATGAGATAGGGATGGAGCAGACACAGGTTGCTGTAGAAGTCCCAATAAAGGATCATAGCTAGAGAGGGAAATCTAGGGGATATTGGGAGCTCACTGTAAGTTAATAATTGCTCAAGAAAGCCATCCAACAAGGCAGGCTTGCTTGACTAGTGGAGGCAGGAGATTTTGGGTGCTGGATGGGACGAGGCCTGCATTCAGATTCAGATCAAGGGCAGGAATTTGAGGACTGCCCTTCTGCTGATTTGAATACACATCTTACCTGATACTAAGGATGAGCTACTACTCCAATAAAGAGGAAAAGGCAGTCTTTTCGGATCCCAGTTCCCCTTGGATAATAAAACTGTAGCTCCCTAGATCCTGGGGGCAGAGCTTCCATGCCTGCCCACTTTCATCGCTCACAAGCGTCCTATCTTAATAAATCTATTTCTCTCCTATCACTTTGTCTCTCACTGAATTCCTTCTGTGCTGAGTCATGAAGAACCTGAACCTCAGTGAATCCAGACACTGGGTGAGTGATTCTAATTTAAAACCATGGGTTCAAGTCCCAATCTGGGTTTTGGCTGGGTTCAAGTCCTGGCCCATTAGTCAAGTTCCAATCTGGGTTCTGGCTAAGTTCAGGCCGTTAGTGCTGTCAATTTTAAATGGAAATTTTTTTAAGAAGAAGCTTTTTTTTTAAATTATTATTTTGAATTATACTAAATGTACTGAAAAATTGTGAAGATAGCACAAAGATTTCCCATTGGTACCAGACCCAGTTTTCCCTGGTATTTACACATTACTTTAATATGGTTCATGCATCACATCTGATGAACCAATTCTGATTCACTCGTATTAACTAGAGCCATACATACATGTTTCCTTGGTTTTATCTAATGTCCACTCTGTTGCAGAGTCATATCGAGGTTCCACATTAGATCAAGGAGTCATGTATCCTTAGATTCCTCTTGGTTGTGACAGTTTCTCAGAGTTGTTTTAAGTTACTAAGTTCCTGGTACTTTGTTACAGAGTTTAGGAAACCAAAACTCTGCCTTGCTCTCTGTGCTTAGAGATGCCCGAGAGGTAAAAGAAAGAGGGAGGCCCTCGCAGGTTCCTCTGGGCAGCACACAACACCTTCAACTTGTACCAACCCTTCCACCCAACCAGGTCAGGCCCCTTGTACAGAAAAGCTGCATAAATTTTCTTTGGTAAACATATGCTTTCTGGTAATATTTTTTTTGTCTTCTTTTATGTATCTTTCTGCAAACTTTCAAGGTTAAGCACCACTTAGAAATGCCTTCAAACAAACTTTGTTGCCATCAATGGCATATTTTAATTTTAGTTACAGAAATTATCTAAGTGAGGTAGGGGGAGCGTCCATGTACCCACATGAAAGGCACATACACACTGCAGGATGATTTACTGATAAATGGCTTATGCATCTACCTCTGAAGCCCTTGCTGGACTCCCAGTGTTCTGAAATAAGTGACTTTCATTTGAAAACCAAGCACGTATCCTCTGGCTGCTTTGAGTCTGGTCAATCCTGAGCATCTCCCTCTTTGGCTGAAGTTGTTTGTATCTGGATGTCGTCAACACGGAAAAATGAACTTGCTCCCAACTTGCTTTTTCAAGAAGTCAATGCTTTGAACACAGTGTTCACTTCTCTTCAGGGAACAACATCTCTTGCTAAGTAGAAATATTTTTTCAACAAAGAACCTGCTGGTCCGGATCTGTAAAAACTAGTTGTGCAATCTGTTTCCATTCCAGTGTCTAACATCAGAGGAAAAAGAATGTTGAGTATTATGGATCATCTGTGTTGAGCTAGTACGAAATGAATAAGGTGTGTGTGTGTGTGTGTGTGTGTGTGTGTGCGCATGTGTGTGTCCATTCATTTGGAAAAAAATGAGATGTTCAAAAACTAAATTTTAATTGATAAGTAAAGCACCCTTATTTAAAGTACATGCTGTAATCTCAATTACACAACTTTACTCGGTGACTTTGCTGTTATCATACACACAGTTTCATTTTGCTCTGTAATTTTGATTCACATATTTTTGAATCTATCATTTGTGTTAAGCCATTTGCTGACTTCTTTGCTGGGTTGGTATAGGACTTTAATTGTATCTCCACTTTTGGGTGCTACCATTATCTACAGAGTTGAGGATTTCATGTACTTCAATAGACATTTTTGAGACGATATCACATTCTAATTCTGCACTGACAGCTTTCAGGGAGACAGGAAGGAATAATAATGCAGCTTCTGCCCTGAATATGCTTATAGTTTATAACAATGGTTCTCCAGTGTGTCCCAAGGGTGGAGACCTGGAATTCCTCAAGTTCATTGTAAAAACCATGATGTATTGGTAGGCATGTGAAAATAAAGGGAATGTTATAAAACATTTTTTATGGTAAGCCAGACACGATTTTATATTAGGCTCTAGTGTAGACACTGTTTGTGAGTACCAAAGACTTAAAGAAAAGGGGAAAAAAGATAAAGGGAAAAAAAGATAAAGAGAAAAAATTTTTCCCAGTAAATTGGACGAGAGACATTGCTCTTAGTTTACTGTGGTTAGTTTATTGCTACTTTATTAAGGGAAGTTAATATGTGTAAGTATTGAATATGGCATGTTAGAAATCCTTAGGAAGTTTACCTTTCAGGTGAAACACTGCTCTCCACCTGTGTTTTTCCCCTCCTCCAAAATGTTCAGTTTCTCTCTACCGCAAATAGTTTGGAAATGAAACTACTTGCCCTCACCTGGTATCTAGCCATGCACATTCTGGGCACACCCTACACAGTGTTCCCACTTCACTCCCCTGCTTTCTCAGCTCCAGTTACTAGGAATTGCATCCTGTACCCCACTCCCACCCCAGCACACCCAGCCTTCTCCACCTCATGGCTTTTCCCACGAGGACCCTTCCTCAGTGAGGCAGATCCAACTCAAATCTATGAATCTTCCTGGGAAATCCGCCCCCCCTCAACAGCTGGAGTGAAATCTTTCATTCTGATTTTTCCATTTCACGTGATTTACTCATACTTAAACAGTCTCTCTTGCAGTAGTGTTAGCTGATGATGTTTATTAGCCAATCTGTGCCAAGCACAACTGTATTATCACACACACACACAGTGGGATGAAGAAAGATTCAGGCGGGTCCTGCTAGAGGTGACCTGGATGGTTAACAGCAAAGCCACAGCTGGAATCTCAGTCTGCTTTCAAAGACAGTGCTGCCCTTACAACCTAGAGCCTCCCTTTAGAGCCTTCATCTTCCTGGTGATACAGGCAGACACGTGTCTTCTTTCCATCATTGTGGCTAATTCCTGGCCCCTACTCAAAATACATCTGTTGAATTGAATTGAACTATATTAGGAGCAAGAAAAGTAATAATACCACTTTCCCCAGCTCTTTCTAGCAAAGTTTAAAATGGTTTCTACTAGTCATTATTGGTGAAAGGAAAACAAAGCCCTTTAATTCATTGTTAATGGGGATGTTAATATGTCTGTTTTAGAACTATTAAAAAAATGCTTATGCCCTGATACGCAATTCTACTTTTAGAAAATTTCTTCTAGGCAAATAATTATAATCAAGTGCAAGGATATGTATACAAACCCATCTCTTACAGTATCATTTATGGTAGTAAAAATGTATATGTCATCTAAATGCCCATTACTGCGGAACAGATAAACATATTTGGAGGTGTCTTATGATGAAGTGTTAAGTAGACTTTAAAAAAGATAGGTATAGATCTATAAATGCAAATATGGAAAAGTGTTCACAATATATTTCTAAATTTAAAAAATGAGTTCCAGAAATATTGTTTTATTATTCTCAAAAAGAAAAAAAATAAGCTCCTCTTTTTTTCATCTCCCCCATCCACATCCACACACACAAACACAAGATTCCCTAGATATCAAGTGGGATGTTTTTTCTTCATAGTTATGGTCCAATGATGAGGACAAATTATGTTAAGGACCCTCCATTCTAAAGAGAGTCACCAGCATCTATAAGCTTTACTAGGAGCAGCTAGCAGTGCTCCACCAGTCACATGCCTCCTTTTTTTTTTTTTTGTTTTAACCTCCAGGCTGATTAAGCAGAGCTGCTAAAGATGTTAATATCCTTGTGAGGTTATAGGGGTTGGAATTATTGCTCATCTCCCCAAGGGGAGTGGTACACGAGTGAAGATGAAGGTTCAGTAGATCCCTATCTTCAAACAGCCAGTATCTGCAAAACGGGGAGACTGAGCGATTTCCTTGTTGAGCGTTGGTCAGGGTAAAGGAGAGCAAGGGAGAGACAGATGGAGGGACTCAACCCCTGAGAGGGGGCTGGGAGAGGAGCTGAGGTGGTGGCGACAGGCAGGACTTGTGCAGGACTTGGCGGGGGGCAAGGATGCAAAGGATGTGATCAGAGAGACGTGGGGTGATCACCACCAGCTGGGATACAGCTAGCAGATGTGACAAGATGCCTCAGGGGCTGCCAATGCCTGGGAATTGGTCCACAGTCCACTCTGCCTGTTGGAACCGTGATCTGTCTTCAGGGGCTAAGAGACACTGTGATTTTGTCCAGCCACGGAGAGAAACACAACCAACCCTGTAAAGTCAGTCCTTCTTAGCTTTTCACCCCCTTCTTCCTCTTAATCTCCCAGACTGTGGCAGCTTTGTGACCAGGAAAGAGAGGTGGGGGAAGTATCTTGGAGATAGGTTATATGTTCACAGCTGGGGGAGGAGCAGGGAAGAACTTTAAACTGAGATTGAAAGTAATATTAAAAATACAAAGAACAAACAGACAAAAAGGGACTACATTTGAAGTTCCCTTCATGGCTCAGCGGTTAACGAACCTGACTGGCATCCATGAGGATGCAGGTTCGATCCCTGGCCTTGCTCAGTGGGTTAAGGATCCGGTGTTGCCGTGAGCTGTGGTGTAGGTTGCAGATGCGGCTCGGGTCCCGCGTGGCTGTGGCTGTGGTGAAGGCCGGCGGCTTCAGCTCCGATTGGACCCTTAGCCTGGGAACCTCCATATGATGCGGGTGTGGCCCTAAAGAGAGAGAAAGACAAAAAAAAAAAAGGGACTACATATATCCACTTACCAGTCTGAGACATTTAATAACTTGATGTAGCTGAAAATTAAGGAGGTGAATTAAGGCGTGAGGGGTGAAGAGAAGTCAGAGGAGAAATAAGAACAAGATATTCCAGTTAAGTATAGTAACTGGAACTAATAAAATCTTTTGTGCCTATGCCTAATGGGTTAAGAGTTACATAACCACACTCACACTGGCATGTGCATAAAAACCTGTCTATGGTCTAGGATGCTGGTCAGCAAAATTTCCTGTAAAGGGCTTTGTGGGCCCTGTTGCAGCTACTCGCCTCTGCCATTATAGTGCCAAAGCAGGCACAGATAATATGCACACTAATGAATTGCGGTTGTTCCAATAAAACTTTATTTATAAAAACATGCAGTGGGCTGGACCTGGTCTGCAGCTGTGGGGTGCCAGCCTCTGGGCTAGAGGAACTGGTAGGATATACATCAATGCATTCACCTTTGAGGAATGGGATGGCTGCTTCCACAAAATTGCAATTAATAGTAGGGCCAAAGGGACCACTTTGAAAGCTTTTGCTGAGGCTGAGAATGGATATCAGTGTCACTCTCCAGTAAGAGGAACTAGATCCTTATTCCACTGGTCTAAACAGCATTGAGGGGCAAAGGAGGCAGTGGGCATATAGAAGGGAAGGAAGAGGGGATTCAGCAGGTGCTAAACAGACGGATGAAGAAACCACGGCCTCTTGGGGAGGCAGCAAGGCTTTTTGGTGAATGCTATAATTACCAAGGTCAGGCAAGGAGATATTGTCACTGTTTCCCATAGTAAGTTAGTTACTGCCCTGAGACTGTGAGTGGCCCACAGTGTCCCTTCCAGGCCAGTCCAGGTCATGTCAGTAGACTCAGCCATGGCAGTTGCAGTGTTCCCCATTGCAAACCCAGGAAGTATAGACACAGGCTCAAACAGATCAGGGATCAAATCCTGGCTCCCTCAGTGCCGTCTCTGTGGCTCTAGCCTCCTCCTCAGCCCTGGCAGTAGCAGCTGCAGCAGCCAATACTGAAATGTTTTCTATGTGCCTTTTCAGACACACCATCTATGGTTCTTACAAGCATCTTTCCAGGTAAATATTAATAATACCTTTAAAAGGATATCATAACATCCCCTTGATAGAACTATCAAGAGGATCAGCGATAATCATGCTAAAGCCTCACTATGGCCATTGACATGATGCTGAAGTTGAATAAATGATAGTTATTACATTATTATTCTTTTACTAACTGGCAGCATTAGGGAATAGATGTGAAACAGGTGCTAGACACAGAGCTGGAACAGGCAGCCAGGCACTGCCCGTCTCTATGACTCCTCATAAATCTTCTCTAGGATGAAATGCACATCATTCCCCAGATGGGGAAAGAAAGGCATTTGTGGGCTGGACCAATGCCCGTCACTATTTCAAGAAGCTAAGTGGCTGCCTAGGCCAGGAACATCCCCAACATCTGGTTCAGGTGAGAAGCCCAAGGAGGAGAAGCTGGGTCAAGTCCCCGGCTGGCCTGGTAAGGACCTTCAGTAGAGAAACTGAAAATATACTGACAAACGGACCAGAGACACTGAAAACTCCAACTTGGAAACTGAGCCCTTTTACTAGTGGAAAGGATTTCCATTTTCAATCCTAATAAAGTGATTTTTTTAAAAGCATACTTTATTTATCCCTGTAGCTTATAATTTTGTATCCTCATGTTTCTCACGGCTTTAGAGGTTCTTCATGTTACTTTCTTTTGTATCTTCCAACAACTAGTATCTAGTCTTCATGCTTCAGACTCAAAGTCTCTACGGGAAAGAATCCAACTGGTCCAACAAGTTCTCTTCAGTTCTATTAGGCAAAAATATTCCTCCAGGCTACCTCTCAGCTCTTGCAACCTTGAATTAGATGTTCTCAACTAGGGATGGCAATGTCACGTGATCACTTGAGCAGAAGGCATCATTTTGGATTGCTCCCTCAGCAGGGAGCTCTGAGCAGAACCAACAGGTGTTGCTGCCTCATGAAAGCCCTTAGTGTCCACAGATGGTGGTGCCATAAAAAAAGAGAAGTAAGTTGCCAGCTGGTCAGGCTAAAGCCATTTGTATTAGTTTCCAAAAGCTGCTATAACAAATAATCATAAACTTGGTGGCTTGAAATAGCAGAAATTTATTTTCTCACAGTTCTAGGAACCAGAAGTCCAAAATCAGGGGGCCAGCAGGGCTGTGTTCCTGCCAAAGGCTCTAGAGGAGAATCCTTCCCTGCTCCTTCCAGCTCCTGGTGGCTCCAGGTGTTCTTTGTGGCCACATTGCTCCATTCTCTGCACCTATTGTCACATTGCCTCTTCTCTTGGTGTCTTGTGCCTCTTATAAGGACATTTGTCATAGGACTTTCAACTCACAAAAATAACCCAGGATGATCTCATTTCAAGATCTTTAACTTAGTTACATCTGCAAAGACTTTTTTTTCCAATAAGGTCACATTCACAAGTTCTGGAAATTAAGCTACGGAAATATTGTTAGGAGGTCAACATTCAAATCACCACAGCAATGAAGACTAAGATAAAAACTAGAAAATATTTGACTATGAAATATTGGTCTAACCACTAAACAGACTGGCATGTGTCAGGAGCTCAACAATTGTTTGTTGACTGAATGAACACATCGGCACTTAAATTTTGCCAATCAGGAAACTGAGACATTCAGTGGTGTTCCAGCTGAGATCACGCATATCATGTCAGAGCCTGAACTAAGCCCAGATCCCTATTCCTCAGTCGCAGGTTCCTGAAACCACAGTGATCTCTTGCCTCATTATCACTGCATTACCAGAGAGGATAACTCAGGTTCAGAGAGGCTTGTCCAGAGTCATTCAGTTAGCTTGTATTGGAGCCAGCCTAGGTCTCCAGACTCCCAGGCTAAGCTATTTTCACTTCATTCTATAACCTTGAAAGCTTTCTGTCACCAGGCCTAGAAAAGGAGTCTCAGAAAGTAAAATAAAGATCTGGAAAACAAAAGGAGACGACAAAAGAGAACATGTTGTATACTTTATCATAATTAAAAAAGGTTGGTGACAGGGTCATACTTTATTTCTCCACCTTTTCCTACCCATTTCCCAAATATACACTGATAACAGATCAGGAAGGGCCAGGCCCTTGCCCAGTGGAAAAAACTTCTGAAGAACTGCTTTATATACTCTGATATACAGCTCAACCATCAGTTGGAAAGCAAAGTCACCTTGGAACCATGAGAGTCTTTCCTGACCTCTCAGAGTTGCCAAAAAAGCCACAAGAGCCATGAGAAAGAAAAGCCAAAAGTGTTTTACAAGTAAAAGAAGTTCTTTCTTCTCACAATACTTCTTGATTTTGCTTTAAATGCCAAACCAAAAACAGAAAAAAAAAGGAAATAAAGGAAATTACTTCCCTCAGTATTATCCATACCCCTCCTTGGTTGCCATGACAGCACCTCTGCACATTCTATTCATCTCCTCTGTTTCCCTTTGCATCATTGACTATAAGGACAATTTTTCATCTAGTGCCACCCATTGGTGAAACCTTACTGATAGGTGTTTGTGGATAGTACCTATTTTAAAAAAAAATAGAGAAGAAAGAACTTCTTTTACAGTCAGAGTTCTAACCCACTGCACCACAGCTGGAGCTCCACTTGCCTATTCTTGAACAGTTATCTGACAGCGCTGGAAATGGTATACTTAGGTGAAACCTTGCTGAATTGACACCAGTTGACACCTTGCTGATTTGACATTCAAATTCAAATGTCCCCAGGCAGGTACTGTGGAGGAGAGAAGGAACCAGGTGAAAACAGTGGCAACCTGGAGAGCCTATCCTCTGAGGAAGGGATCATCAGATAATAATAAATTCAAGTCTACCACAACCCTGTGGGGATTCAGGCCCTGCCATGTCATAACTTGTGAAGTTTCAAGAGAGACAGGAAATCTTGACCCTGACTGCAGCAGCTTGGGTTGCTGGGGAGGCACAGGTTTGACCCCCAGGCTGGCCCAGTGGGTTAAAGGATCGGATGGTGCGGCAGCTGTTGCTTGGATTCAACCCCTTGCCCAGGAGGAACTTCCATAGGCTATGAGTGCAACCATTAAAAACAAGAAAACAGGAAAGTGGTGGCAGTTCCCGTTGTGTCTCAGAGGCAAAAAACCCAATTAGTATCCATGAGGGCATGGGTTCAATCCCTGGCCTCGCTCATTGGGGTAAAGATCCAGTATTGCTGTGAGCTGTGAAGTAGGTCACAGGCAGCAGCTTGGGATTTGGTGTTGCTGCGGCTGTGGTGTAGGCCGGCAGCTGCAGCTCTGATTCAATCCCTAGCCTGGGAAGAACTTCCATATGTGGGTGCAACCGTAAAAACAAACAAACAAACAAACAAATCCCAAAACAAACAAAAAAACAAAAGAACCAGGAAAGTGGTGCTCAGACTTAACCATATGAACCTTCCAAGGTTAACTTCCAATAGCTAAGGTCCTAACTAATCTTGAATACCGCTGAGCTTGAACGCCAGCCTGGGTTTTCCTTCAGCAGTCCGCTGCTCTGAGTGTCTGCAATGCCAGCGGTCCCTGGTCCCTGGCTGCCTTTTCTTCTCCCTCCTGGACAGCTCTACTTTCATACTCCACGAAAAGTCAGAATCTGGGAATCTAAAAATAGTCAGTCGTCACTGCACTGACATAGTGCCTCTGTTGTTCTGAGAGCAGTTCTCTGTCAAATGAATATTTTCAAGAGGTGGTTAGGTTTAAGTTTAAAAACTGCATGTGAAATAACTGTGAGCTTTTATTGTTTCCCTCCACTCTCAGCCCGCCTGGACACAGAAGCACTTTTTAAAAGGTCTGATTAGGGCAGAAGAGTAGGAGAGAGTGTGGAACAGGGATCTGCTTGGAATTACAAAGCAGGATTTGACTTAACCTGTAAAAAACCTTCAGTGCCCAGGTTTAGCATCTGACACAGAGAACAGGTACTCAAAATATAGTGGAAAGAAGATGGAGGGGTAGAAATTTACCCACTACATATGCTTGAGTTTCTCTATTTTGTTTTAGTAACATTTATTGAGTACCTACAGTATGTAAAGTGTTTTTCTAGGCAATGTTGGGTTTCATTCATTCACTTATTCATTTATTTGTTCCCTGTTCCCTAAGTGACTGCTTTGCTTTCCTGCAATTGCCATTTGCCTGTGTGATCATCAGCTCATAAGCTCAGCCCTCACCCAGATATTTTTCAAGGGCAAAGTTCTGCCCTGTCAATAACAGTCATTGCAATGTTACTGAAACCTAACTTTGACAGAAAATTTTCATATTTCCTTATCACAAGGTATAATATGGAATCTCAGCCATCACCCAGGAAAGAAAGTTTTCCAGTAGCTTTTTCTATAAACTAGAATGATTCACATCTTCTCAAGCTCACCAAAACTCTAGAGAGCTCTCTGTGACAGGTACAATGGCAGGCTATCCTCCTCTGGACCAAGTTCATGAATAGCGCTTTCTAACAGTCATGAGTAACTCACCAACCATTGTCACTGCACTGCTTCATCGAACCATGATCAAGCCAGTACACCTTCCAAGAGCATAACGTGTGGCATGTAATAAGCATTCAATAAACTTTTGATGAACAAATGAGTTAATGAATGAATGCACAGAGATTAAATGGACAAATTGGTTTTACAAGTAAAATGGAGACCTGAAAATTACTGGGCTGCTCTTCTAACTCTATCAATCTCCTTTCTATCAGTGAATCTTTCTCTCTCTCACTGAGCTAAATGCACAGCTCTTTTGTTTTGCTCTTGTACAATAAATTTGGAACTCTGACAAGGTTCAGTGCCTCACATTCTCTGCAGCAAGAATTTGAGAGAAGACCAGCAGGAATCTTTCACCTTCTGACAGCAGAGCCCATGGAGACTCAAAAATATCAAACCTTCCAGACAAAATTTGGAGGGGGAAAATTATTATTATTATTTTTTTGTTTGTATCAGGAGAGAAAATCTGGGCATAGTGTAAAGGCGTTTTATTTTTCAGGTGAGAACTCTGAATAATAAATGAGAGGCATGTTATTTTCTTTCCTGGAAACAAATCTCCTGTTGGAGTACAGAGTCCCAATTCTGTTGGCTATAAAGTTATAGCAACACCTCTTAATTTTAGGCTTACATGTTCTACATTGCTCTTTTTGGAAATTAATAAGCACAATATATGATAATTGAACAAAATTCACACAAAATAGAAATATCTATTAATTGGAAGTCCCTTTCTCTCTTCGCCCCTCAACTGTCCACCTTGCACTTGCCTGAGGAATAGACCCAGAGGTGGACACTGGCCTGCACAGTGTGACTAAAAAGTGCCCTTGGTCACCAGAGCCATGGAGGAAGAAGAAGTTGAATTGTGATGTAATTTCCAAAAAGGCTGGAGTTGATCATAGGGGGATCTTGGGAGGAGCTGGGATGGGCTGTCAGACTTGTCCTATAGGGAAGCAAGGACCTTCCCTTTCACCATTCACTGGATGTGAGCTATAGGTCAACCCCTGTAGAAGGAGTGTGAACTTGGAGGAGACAGCTCTCTTCAACGGATGTCAGCCTCTGGGGAGGGAGGGACTTATGAGCCACAAGAAGCGAACACTTCAAGCAAGTAGGAGAATGCATGCCTAGTTTGATTTCAAGAAATAATTGAGTGGCATACTACAGAAATACGCTCCCTTTTACTTAGGCTCAGACACAAAGCCCATTTTATCCTTAGAATTGCAAATTCATTTATAGGCCCTGAAATCTCCATCTGCCTAAAGCAGGCAGTTTTTCGGGTGTCATTTCTATTTTTATTTATTTTTTAATGATGTTTATTTTTCCATTATAATTGGTTTACAGTGTTCTGTCAATTTTCTACTGTACAGAAAGGTGACCCAGTCATACACACACTTAGCAAATTTTTCTCACATTATCCTCCATCATGCTCCATCACAAGTGACTAGATACAGTTCCCTGTGCTATACTAGAGGATCTTATTGCTTATCCACTCCAAATGCAATAGTTTGCATCTGTTAACCCCAGATCCCCAGTCCATCCCACTCCCTCCCCCTCAGCAACCACAAATCAGTCCATAAGTTTCTTTTCTGTGGAAAGTTTTACTTGTGCCGTATATTAGATTCCAGATACGTGATATCATATGGTATTTGTCTTTTTCTTCACTCTAGTTCCATCCATGTTGCTGCAATTGGCATTATTTTGTTCTTTACGGCTGAGTAATATTCCACTGTGTATATATGCTATATATACCACATCTTAATCCATTCATCTGTCAGTGGACATTTAGGTTGTTTCCATGTCTTGGCTATTGTGAATAGTTCTGCAATGAACATAAGGATGCCTGTGTCTCTTTCAAGGAAAATTGTCTCTGGATACATACTCAAGAGTGGGATTGTTGGGTCATATGGTGGTTCTACGTATAGTTTTCTAAGGTACCTCCATACTGTTTGCCATAGTGGTTGTACCAATTTACATTCCCAAAGAGAGTGTAGGAGGGCTCCCTTTTCTCCACACCCTCTCCAGCATCTGTTATTTGTGGACTTATTAATCATGGCCATTCTGACTGGTGTGAGGTGGTACCTCATGGTAGTTTTAATTTGCATTTCTCTAATAATTAGTATCATTGAGTGTTTTTTTCATGTGCCTGTTGGCTGTCTGTATATGTTCTTTGGAGAAATGTCTATTCATGTCTTTTGCCCTTTTTTTGGTTGGGTTGTTCCATTTTTCTTTTTTGTTATTTTTTTTAACTCAGTCCTACTTACTGAATTTTAGACAATGTCTAGTCTGCAGTTTCATCCTTACAGCATTTTTCACATGGACCTTTCCCTTCCTCTTCCTTATGCTTCTGTTCCTTTTTACCTCGTTGACTATGCCCACCGCAGGGGTGTAACTGGTGCAGAGGTCAGCCTGCAGGAATGACAGTCCCTTGGGCCATCATCTGGCTTGTGGGAGCATCTCTGCTGGCTCCCACTGCTGATATCATCCCTGTTTGGTACTGGCACTAATGATAATGGCTGCATTGCCATGTGTGTGTGTTGTGGCCAGGATAGTGGGGAGGCAGAAAAAAATGTGTTCATATTTGTGAACTGGTCTAGTGGTGAGGGGTTTCTGTGACATGGAAGCACCTGAGGAGTGTCTGGTTGTCAGGAGCATCAGTTTTCACTGCCCCCTGTCTTGGAGGACCTCCCTAGTGGCAGTCACATCTCCTTTTGTCGCTTGTCAGGGGTACAGCCACACTCCTTGTGGGAAACATACTTTGTGGCTCCTGTCCCAAAGATAAATTTCAGGCCCCATCAGCGGAGAGATGATGATAAGAGAGAGCTTCCGTGACCCCTCTAAGAGCTGCAAAGAACTTTGACAAGGCTGTTTCTGTCTGCTCACTCACTCCAAAGTACAGTCCAGTTGTGACCTGCTGGTGGGATGTACTTTGGCAAGTCTCCTGTCTCCAAAGTGAGGCCTGTTTGCTATGTGCCCTCTGAGGGACATGTGGGTGGAGAAGAATTAACACCTCATCAACTGTGTTTTACTCAAGAAAATGACTCTTCCTCCTTCTCCCCACACATATATGGGGAATTGAAAAGGGTGATGTGCCCATGAAGTTCTGGAAAGAGACAATGCTTTGCACACCTTGCAAAGGGATACAAACTTTACATTTCAGAGATCTGTCTTGGTTCCTTTTGTCTGTCTGCTTTACAATACCTGCCAAGAATATCTGTGATTCTGTGACTCAGCAAGAGCAAGAATGTTCATGAAAACAATGATAAAGGTGGGAGTTCCCATTGTGGCTCAGTGGTTAACGAATCCAACTAAGAACCATGAGGTTGTGGGTTCGATCCCTGGCCTTGCTCAGTGGGTTAAGGATCCGGCATTGCCGTGAGCTGTGGTGTAGGTCACAGACGCGGCTTGGATCCTGCATTGCTGTGGCTGTGGCGAAGGCCTGCGGCTACAGCTCCTGTTAGACCCCTAGCCTGGGAACCTCCATATGCTGCGGGTGCGGGTCTAGATAAAGGCAAAAAGACAAAAAAAAAATGTTAAAGGTGATTATTATCGATAGCAGTTGTTTGTTTTTAAAGCTGGTTAATGTTTTTTTTTTAATGATTTTTATTTTTTCCATTATAGCTGGTTTACAATGTTTTGTCTATTTCTACTCTATAGCAAAGTGATCCAGTCACACGTATATATACATTCTTTTTCTCACATTATCCTCCATCATGTTCCATCACAAGTGACTAGATATAGTTCCCTGTGCTATGCAGCAGGATCTCATTGCTTATTCACTCCAAATGCAAGAGTTTGCATCCATTAACCCCAGACTCCCTGTCCATCCCTCTCCCTCCCCCTCCCCCCTGGCAACCATAAGTCTGTTCTCCAATCCATGAGTTTCTTTTCTGTGGAGATAGCAGTTGTTGAACAGTTTCTGGAGTTCTAATTTCAATATGATGGCGGAAGTGCCCAGCAGACCAGTCTCCACGAACAACAGCTATAAACTTTAGACAAAATATCCAAAGGGCAAAATGTGTCCAAAGGCTCTGAAAAGCCAATGAAATCAGGCAGATTTTAGAAGGGAGTTGAAACTTGGAAGAAGAAATCAATATAAGGTGAGTTTTCCATTTCATTCCAACTTTGTCCTGAGGGTAGGGGGTGTGACATAGGCCAATTGAAGGAATAAGGAAAGCGTGCCAGTTTTTGGTCTGAGGAATCAGATACAGAATCCAGAAAGAGAAGAGGGAAGCCTAGAAAAGAGAATGCCAGAGCTCTAGATGCTATGCATCCATGTGTCAACTCTGCTCAAATCTCTGGCTGACCCTTGAACCGTATGAGCATGAAGGAGACTGCAAACAACCCAGGAAAAAGTAATTGATGTAAGATTTGAGCTTCCACTTACCATTAGCAAGATAGTCTTGCACAACTTAAGTCTAAGCAAGTTACTGCCTACTAAAAAAATATATCAAAACATTTTGGAGGAATATAACAGATCAAGCATCCCTATATCATAACAACACAATGACTAGAATACAATCCAAAATTTATTTATTAAATAGAAATAATAATAATTAGCTCTTGAGAGTTGTTAAACAAAATGGCATGTTTAGCACAGTGTTTGCAAAGTGCCTGTCATTCAGCTAGTGGATGAGTCACAGCTTGTACCACCTGGGCTCTGGAGGAGCTATCTTGGGAAATACCTCCAAGAGGTTACCAAATGTAGTCAACCCACTAAGTTGGAAGAGAAAACACATCTGTCATTACTACCGAATTTAGGGTCTAGAACCCTTGAGTGGAGGAGAGGCATAAACAGAGAGGAAGAGCAGCATTCAAGTTAATTGTCAAGATTGCCAGAGAGTTGTCAGAGAAGTGGAGGAATGAGTTTTAAAGAAAGTGCATAAAATAACTATTCACAGGAGTTCCCATCGTGGAAACGAATCTGACTAGGAACCATGAGGTTGCGGGTTCAATCCTTGGCCTCGCTCAGTGGGTTAACAATCCAGCATTGCCATGAGCTGTGGTGTAGGTTGCAGACATGGCTCGGATCTGGCATTGCTGTGGCTCTTCCATAGACTGGCTGCAACAGCTCCGATTCGACCCCTAGCCTCGGAACCTCGATATACTGCAGGTGCAGC
Organism: Catagonus wagneri; assembly: GCA_004024745.2. Classification (NCBI taxonomy): domain Eukaryota; kingdom Metazoa; phylum Chordata; class Mammalia; order Artiodactyla; family Tayassuidae; genus Catagonus; species Catagonus wagneri. The sequence goes on from PVHT020001179.1 coordinate 3,916,385, forward strand.
CCTATAAGAATAAAAGACAAAAAGCAAAAAAAAAAAAAAAAAAAAAAAACTATTCACAATAGCCAAGACTTGGAAACAACCTAAATGTCCATTGACAGATGAATGGATTAAGAAGATGTGGTATATATACACAATGGAATACTATTCAGCCATAAAAAAGAAAAAAATAATGCCATTTGTAGCAACATGGATGGAACTAGAGGCTCTCATACTAAGTGAAGTAAGTCAGAAAGAGAAAGGCAAATACCATATGATATCACTTATATGTGAAATCTAATATATGGCACAAATGAACCTTTCAACAGAAAAGAAAATCATGGACATGGAGAACAGACTTGCAGTTGCCAAGGGGGGGGGGAGGGAATGGAATGGACTGGGAATTTGGGGTTAATAGATGCAAACTATTGCCTTTGGAATGGATAAACAATGAGATCCTGCTGTATAGCACTGGGACGATATGATTGAGCATGATAATGTGAGAAAAAAGAATGTATATATGTATGTGTGACTGGGTCGCCTTGCTGTACAGTAGAAAATTAACAGAACACTGTAAACCAGCTACAGTTGGAAAAAAATAAAAATCATTAAAATAAATAAATAAATAAAGCACATAAGATAAGCCAAACATAGAACTAACAGGATCCAGGAAGTCAGTCCAAAGAGTACCAAAACCATACATAGATATATGACTGATCTAGAATAAAGACAAGAGTGGGACTGGTTCAGAGGAAGCAGGTTAGGACCAAGGATTTGAGAGATTTGGAAGACAGATTTGTGTCAGGTTCGCAGATTTTCCCCTATGATGATGGGGCACATTTTGCCTATTTTTGAAGGACCTCTCAACCCTGCAAACCCGTGTTCTTCATCCTTTTATCCTTTCAAGGGGAAGACCGTGAAGAGGCTGATTCAAGGTTTACCATTACCTTCAGTGGGTAAAATGGAGAATCCAGTGGTTGCCCGGTAAAGGGCAGATGCTATGTGCTGGGTACAGTAGGACCGTCTTCCCAATTCAGTACTAAGTTCAGCCCAAGGCCAAGTATCACCTCCCTCCAACATGATCCACTTGCATTAAATGATGAATACATAGATATAATTTGGTCTGGGTGGGTGAGTCTCCTTTCCTGGTTAGTCCTGATCAGTGTTTTCCTTCAATGTTCAGAAATAAAGTAATACTACAAGAGTGCAGAATTTTGGCAAAGATCATTTGTCTCCATTGACTGTAACATCATAGGCTAGAGGTACCCCAGAAATTAAGTCTCTCCCTTGTGACTAATGGAATTTTCATTGGTATAATGAGAGGTTGGTGACAAACTGAAGAGAAATGCTACCAGATAATGTTTGCGCAAAAGACTTTGGTATTTCTTGTCTCCCATCAAATTACTTCTCTGGCATGACTGAGTACAGATATGACTTTGACATGCGGCACTGACTCAGACATCTCCTAAGGCATACTTATTGTCATAAGACTGAAGAGAAAATTTGACATCAGGTTAACGCTCACTGGACCCAAACCCTACAGATTCCTTTGATAAGCCAAAGAGTTCCTGTTTGTCTTGAGCTCTGCATAGCACCTTTCAAACAAGCAAGACTTCAGGCACCAACACACCTGGACACAGCACTTCCCAGCAGTATGCACAGACCCTCTGGAGCTGCCTACCCCACTCTGCTTCAGGCTTCACTCTCAAATGCCCATTTATCTCAGCTCCAGAGTTGACCCGTCTATGATTTACTTCCTTGCTTTTCAGAATGAATACTTTCTACTGCTTGTCTCCCCATTTCTCCTCACCACAATGACTGTGTTCTTTTTGGTGATGCCAATTTAAAACTCTTATCTCATCCAGCCTGACCACCTATCCTAGGATCTTTAACATATCAGAAGTCCTCAGGACCATGCTGTTTCTATGAGTGTAGAGTGGAGCCTGGAGAGAGTGATCTCTCACATGAATGCTCCTCTGAGGTTGCATTTTTTTTTTTTTTTTAGGCAAAGGGGTAAACTGAAGAAGTACTTTAGAAGCACAGTAGAAATCTCTTAGAGCCCTTGCACGTTTAGGTAGAGATGGTTCTTTTTTTAATTTTTAAAATTTTTATTTTAGAGAGAGAGAGCAGGACTGTTCTTTTTAATATGGTGACTCTCTGAAGCTCCAGCAAGCCTGGGATGTGTACATGCTCATGAAAGTCTCCTTCCTGGAGAAGGAGGCAGGAGAAGGCTCTGCCTCATCAGGACAGGGTGCTCCAGGGTCATCACACTGCATTCAGTGTCCAGATGCTGCTGGCTTTGTACTTGGAGTAACAGCAACCTGAATGTCAATGCTACAATTCCCCTGAGGCTTTAGAACTGAGCTCCCTCTTTTATAAAATAGGTACATTTCAGGGTGTGTTCATGTGTGTGTATTATTATGACGATGATTATTGCATTGTGTTCTGTGTGCTGTTCTGATCACATTATGAAAGTTACTTTGTTTAGTCTTTAAAACAGTCCCACAAAGCAGGTGTCACTGTTACCATTCCCATTGAAACCCAAGCACAAAGAAATCAAGCTGTTCTTGAAGGCTACCCAGCTAATAAGCTGCAGAGTCAGGATCCAAATGCAGCAGTGTGGCTTCACTGTTGGTGCTCTTAACCACTGCCCTCTGCTCTCCCCACGTGGTACCCCCTATTGTAGGTACTCAGCAAATGAGGTCAATTATAACAATAAGAGCAATTATACCCTCACCACACAATGAAAACAATTCCACAATGCGTTGTCAATTTATTCATTCAACTAGCAGATTATGCAAATGAGCAGAGTGCTTGGATAATGCAAATGTGCTTACAAAATGTGAAAAATAAGTCGTTTCTCTCTTCATCCACTTCTGCAATACCTCTTCCCATTGTAGCAGCAGCACCTGGTGCCTCGTGGGTGCTGAGTGAATGCTTATTAGTTTGTGTCTCACACTGTCTGGTCTTAGAACATAATGATACAAATATTACAGCTAATATTACAATTGTCAGGAATAAGAATTCCACATTAAAGAATAAGTCCTGTTAGAACATAAGGGTACAAAGGTCCACAGTGAATGACCTTTGTCTGGCAAGCTCCAAATTCTGCAGCAGACACAGGGCAGTCACTCTGCTCTGCCCCATAATGGTGTGAAAAGTCTTTTATTTAGGGACTACTATTTTTCAGTGAAATTTGACAAGAGAGTTCTGCCTCTCTGTCTTGTTCTCAAGTTTGCCCAATTCAGAAAAAATTTTTTTTCATACATTCTATAAAACAGTTTTATTTCCTTAAATGTTATCTTTCTAAAAAATGTATTTTTTGTTTTCATGCTCTTTATTTTTTCCATTATAGTTGACTTACAGCGTTCTGTCAATTTCTACTGTACAGCAAAGTGACCCAGTCATACGTATATATAGATAGTCTTTTACTCATGTCCTCCATCATGTTCCATCACAAGTGACTAGATATAGTTCCCTGGGCTATACAGCAGGATCTCATTGCTTACTGAAATTTGACAAGGGCATGAAATGCTACTCGTTGCTCATGCCAGCCATGGATGCTTGACAAGTCAACCTTGAGCATCTGGGTTAACCTCTGTTAGAGAAAACTTGAAGAACTAGGGCCAAAAGACTCACTAATGTGCAGCGTACCAAGCCACAGTGTTCCAGCTCCCTCTTTTTCCCTTTCATGTTAAATTCGCTGCCTTACCTAAGTGGCCCTTTGCAAAGCCCTTTGCAGCCTTGTGACTGTTAGGCCTTTGATCAGGTTTTGCTTCCTGAGAGCTGTACGTATAAATGAATGTTTATCCCAATTAAGTAATGAACATCCATTCTGCCTACCCTCTAACTACAAAGTGTCTCCTCATCTCAAAGTGCCTCCATTGTTCTCATGTCAAGGCTAATATCTCTGAAGAACTCTGCTTAGGGACAAGAGCATGTGTAGTTTAGGCCACTATGGAGAAAAAGAGCAAGGGTTTAAGATGCAGTGAGGATAGATTTTCTAGAATCTGTTAGGATGATCTATTTGGGGCAGAAAGTTGTCAATTTTCTGATTACTTGCAATTGCTAGCTCGTAGAGTATTTCATATATACTATTTCATTTTATTTTCATATTTATAAGTAGCATCAGCTCCATTGAAAATGAAGAAAATAAACCTCAGAGGCTGTGTCGGCCAGTCCTGGTTATGTGACTGGTCAGTGACTGAGTCTCAGTTTCAGACTGAATCAGGTCTATGTGACTCTAAAATTTTATTTACCCAATGCATTCTCTTTTTCTCATACACTGGAAATAGCACAGGATTTGAGCTTTGGATCTGCCCCTTTCTAGCCCTATGGCCTTGAATAAGTTTGTGTATCCCTTTTCTTCTAGAGGTCTTCACCTGCAACTCAAGATCTACCAGCTGATGACCCAATGAAATTCTTATGAATGGGATTCACACATGATAGTGTGCTATGCAAAGTGGTGAATTATTGGCCTGTTTACAAACAGCCTTTGTTAGTCTGTTGCAAATCTCTGGGCTCTGACACTTTCTGCTTCCCACTCCTGACTCTCCAAAAGCAACACTTGGGACTGCTTTGCCAATAACAGATTTGTTTTCATCATTAGGGATGATTCTGTTTTCAAGTTGCAATAGGAATGGCAACTGGATGTGATTTCATGGGGATTTTGTTCCATTTTTCTCAGAGAAAGAAGAAATAGGAGCCAATGAAACAGCAATTAAAACCATAGTTGAAAAACAAATGCTACTAAGGCACAGATGATAAGCATACAAGAATTATAAAGTATCTTGTTTTCTCAGGCTCCCAGAACAGGGCAATCCTCTAAAATCTCATGCCAGCTGTCAGTGTCTATTTCAGGGGCTGCCACTCCCATATATCTCTTTGACAAATTCTTCTCTCTTTGACCCAAATTCTAGCCCCTAGCGTAACCCAGGAAACCATGTGCTTCTTCATGTAGTACCACAGAGGTCTTGCTCCATGTGGCATTTTCCTACAATGGAGAAAGGGAGAAAGTTTGGTGATTCCACAAAAATTTAGACTGTATAAACCATGATGTCCTACAATACAGCACAGGGACCTATGTCCAATCTCTTGAAGTAGAACATGATAGAAGATAGTATGTGAAAAAGAATGTGTATATATATATATATTTGTATATATATGGCTGGGTCACAATAATGTAACGTAATACACAAAGAATGTACATATATATATGGCTGGGTCACAATAATGTAACGTAATACACAAAGAATGTACATATATATATGGCTGGGTCACAACGCTGTACAGCCAAAATTGACACAACACTGTAAATCAACTATACACTAATAAAAAAAATAAACATAAAATTAGCATATGGCCCATAAAGTCCATTCCTAGGTATATTCTCCCTAAATTGAAAACAAATACCTCACCAAATCTTTGTACACACATGCTCAGACACACAATAGCCAGAAGGTGAAGACAACCCAAACAGAGGAATGGATATTCAAGCTCTGGTATAACCACACAATGGAATATCATTCAGCCATAAAAAGGGATGAAGTTACTGTTCTTCATTACATCATGGGTGAATTTTAAGAACATGCTAACTGAAAGAAGCCAGACACAAAATTTCACATGTTGTATGATGTGTTTACAAGAAATATTTAGAACAGGTAATCATAGAAACAGATAGATTGGTAGTCACTAGGATCTGGGAGGAAGAAGAATGGAAAATAACTAATTGCTAAGGGGCTTTATTTTGGAGTGACAAAAATGTTTTGGAACTAGATAGATGTGACGTAGAACCTAAATGTACTAAATAACACTGAATTATTCAGCTAAAAATGACCAATTTTGTCATGTGAATTTCATCTAATTTTTTTTAAAACCTGCTACTAAAGCCTGCATGTCCTCTGAAATGTAAGAAAAGTAAATACGGATTGATGAATGGACAGACATAAATATGTGATACAACACAAAGAGCAAAATGTTAATTATAGAATCCAGGTGATAGATACATGGGTGTTCACTATAAGTTCAATGTTTCAATAGATTTGAAAATTTTTGCAATGCACTGCTAGAAAAATCATAAAGCCTAGTACTTACCATGTCATCAGGCAGTTGGAAAGGAGGTATCAAAATCCTGCTTTCTAACATGGTTCTTCCAATCTTGGTCCTGATCAGGACATGTTTGGGAACTAGCTGGGACAAACTAGCTGAGCTTTGGCCACTGCACATACTCCTCACTTCATCTGCATTGCCTGCAGATAATGTCCCCTTTTCATGAAAACAATTGCTGCTTACACACTTAAGCTATAACAAGACCCTGTGCAGGTAACTAACACACATTGTCTCCAATCCCAGGAACACTCAGAGTATGTTACAGATGAGAAACTTTCCATAATAGTGAGTGAAACCAGACACAAAAGGGTGATATGTTTTATACAAGTACGTTGTATAAGAAGTAGAAAAACTGATAGGTAAAAATGTTCTTATGCTGTTCAGAGGGAAGATAATGTTACCCTTGGGGGCAGTTGATTGGAAGAGCTCATAGGGGGCTTCTGGGCTGCTGTGCTGATACCACTTTGTTTATTTATCCAGCCTTGATTATACACGTGTGTCCACTGATTTATATGATACACACCTTCCTATATGTCTAGTCTATGTCAATGAAGATTTAATAAAATTAAATCATTGAAATAAATATGTCAAACCTCATAAGTAAAACCAAAACAGGAATGCTGAAAAGATCAGTTAAAAAATAAAGTTAAAGATGGAGAAAACACAAACGAGTAATACGAAGAATAAGAAGAAACATCACAGCCACTACAGAAGAAGCTGAAATTTTATAGCCAAATAGTGTATATATAAATCTATTCCAGTGGCTTTGAACATCTTGATTAAATGGACACTTTTCTAAGAAAACAACTGATATCAAAATTGTAGGGGAGCAGCAGTTAATCACAGTCTCCACTGCTGGCTGGAGTCTAAACAGTAGCTGAAATCACAAGTTTCTCTGCTCTGGTTAGCACCTGGAAGGACCACAGCAGCACACACACAGAAACTGACCGATTAGTGCATGGCTAAGGGCCACTGAGCATTACTGGCCCCTTGATCTTCAGAAACTATAAAGCCCTGCCAGAGAAAAAAGGTGCTGGGCAGCACTGTGGTCAGATTCTAAAACTATGTCTTAGGAAACTGCAGAACACTGGGCTGTGTCCTTGTCTTGGATGCCTTCCTGAGGTCAGGTGATGACTAGGTAAGATCAGATGGCTCGAACCTGTTGAACAGAAACAACACTACGTTGGGAATGGGAATGGTATTTTTGTTGTAATAGATATCCTTTTATTAAAAACAAGACCTTGAACCCATATACAAATCCCTGTGTCTCTGTCCTTTGAAATAAAAAAGGCTTTTGCTTTAGTCTCCCAAAATTCCCTTGAGCCTCAAAAAGCTGACTCAAGAGTTAATGATTAGGAAATGTGAAGATGTAGAAAAAAGAATAGTCATTGGGCCAGGAAACTGGTAACAATGTAGACTGTAAATCTACCACAAAGTACAATCACTGAACTCCCAGTTCTCTGAAAGAACTCCCAGTTATCTGAATCTGTGTGCCTGACACACATTCCTAAGTTGTTTTGACAGGAAGCAGACCCACACCAGATAAAAAGTGCACGAACATAGACCCTACACCAATTAAAAATCAGAAGCAGAGGATGCTTGAAACTTCCTGTTGATGCCAACCAACCTGAGAACGGTGCATGAGCTGATTACTCACCCCATAGCCACCTCCCTCACACTGCCTTTAAGACCCCTTCCCTGAAAGCCATCTGGGAGTTTAGGTTTTTTTGAGCTTGAGCTGCCCATTCTCCTTGTTTGGTGTCCTGCAATAAATTCCATACCCCTCCTTCACCACAACCTAGTGTCAGTAGATTGGCAAGTGGACCCAAGTTTGGTTTGCTAACAAAGTCACCTTTTGATTGCTTGGGAATGCTATTTTTCTTTAAGTAGATTTTTAAAGAAAAGTCAACCCATGGGGCATGGTGGATGGGGGGGGGAGGAACAAGCAAAAGTTAAGTTTAGGCAATAATTCGTTAGCATCTGGGAATGATACAGTTGAGGGAGATTTTTCTCTACAAGCCCTGATTTGAGACCTTGAGATAAGAGAGAAAGAGGTGACCAAGAGAATTAGACATTGCAGAGAGGGTCAGAAGGATCAAACAGAACCTGAGTTTATAAGGTTGGGCTTTCCCATTAATTCAGAAACTTTCCCATGACTTCGGAAAGGTGCTTCTCTAATAAAATAAAAAATTCCTAGACTTTTCTCTCATTATAGAAGGCAAAAGCCTCGGAATGACTGAGAAGTGAAGGAGAAGACCTTCCTTGGAGAAGTGGTGTGGAAGGGAGCCTTTGTGAGGAGTGGGCAGTGTTGGAAAGGAGTTTCAGTTTCTAAGGTAGAATCAGGAAGAGATAAAGTGGCTTGTTTACAGTGAGGAAGGAACTAAGCATATCTACAGCCTGAAGGGAAGGATCAAGATGAAACTGTTAAAGATACAAAAAAGTGAAAATGAAAATAATGCATGGGGACAAGACCCTAGATTCAAGAAGATGAGAGACTGAGGGCTCAAGGGAAGGGCTTGGTTTTGGAAAGGAGAGGTGACCAGCCAGAACTAACATAACCTCTATAGTGGGTGAATAGGGGTCCCCATAAGGTGTGTCCATTTCTGGTACTTGCGAATGTGACCTGACATGGAAACTGGATATTTGCAGCTGTAATTAAGGATCACTAAATCAGATCTTCACAAGTAACTGCTGTTTTGCCTTCAGAATGGATAAGCAATGAGATCCTGCTGTACATCACTGGGAACTATGTCTAGTCACTTATGACGGAAAGTGAGAAAAAAGAATGTATACATGTACGTGGAACTGGGTCACCTTGCTGTACAGTAGAAAATTGACAGAACCCTGTAAACAAGCTATAATGGAAAAAATAAAAATCATTATAAAAATAAATACGTTAATAAATAACTGCCGTCCTTATGAGAAAAAGAAGAGGGAGATTTGAGGCACAAAGACACAGAGGGGACAAGGCCATGTGAAGATGGAAGCAGAGACTGTAGTTGTGCCCTGAGGCAAGGAAAGTATAGGGAGACCAGAGCTGGAAGAGGCGAGGAAGGAATCTCTCCGAGAGGTTTTAGAGAAAGAATGGCCCAGCTGGCGCCTTTGTTTCAAAATCCTGGCCTGCAGAACTGTGAGGGAGTACTGCAGAACTTGTCTGAAGTTTGTGGTCATTTGCAACGGTAAACCCAGGGCATTTAGACAATCCCCAAACTCCAGGTTAAAATTTAAACCAGTAGAGGGAGCAAACCAAGGTGCATTAGGAATCCAGTCACCCTGGTGAAACATTGTGTCTGGAATAAGCATGCCCATGTCAACCTCAGCCTTTTTTTTTTGGTCATTTTAGGGCTACATATGCGGCATATGGAGGTTCCCAGGTTAGGGGTCAAATTGGAACTGTAGGTGCTGGCCTATGCCTCAGCCACAGCAACGTGGGGATCTGAGCTACACCTGCAACCTACACCACAGCTCATGGCAATGCTGGATCCTTAACCCACCGAGTGGGCCAGGGATTGAACCCTCATCCTAGTGAATGCCCATCAGATTCGTTTCTGCCGAGCCACGATGGGAACTCCCCATCCTCAGCCTTGAATATGCCCTTCAGTTCCTGTCTAGCAACCATTTAGCCTTCTGCTTTCCATGGCCCTGGTTGGCAATTCTCACCATGAACCCAGTTCACATCCTGGCTGCTTTAGGTTCAAAGCACAAAAGCTGCTAGTTTCTTTCTCCAAAAATTTATGTGAAAAATCCAGTTAAAGAGGCACGAAGAAAAGGCGCATATTTTACACACACACACACACACACACACACACACACACACACACACACCTACAGAGAGATAGTATATTTCTCCTGGGTATCTATACAGACATTTATTTTCGTGTTGGTCTAACTTACTGCTGATTCCTGCCACTTCTGTTCATGTTCTTCACTTCCTCACAATTTAATGTGCCACGAATACAGCATAATGAGACACTGAGTATCATTTATTGAATCATTTTAGCTCCTTAGCTGGGATTCAGAGGATATTAATCCTATGTATCCAATTCATTGAGAAATTCCCAATCTAGAATCACTATAGGTCATCTAGATTCCACAAGAGGCTTTTGGGAAAAAAAAGTATGTATAGAGTGACACATCCATTAACTCCACATTTATTTAGTATCCACTCACTCGCAAATACTTTGCTAGGTGTCAGAAGTACATGTATGAATGAGAGGAATGAGACTGGTCTTCAAAGAGCTCATGATCTCCCGAAAGGTTGGGAGAACACAATGCATTGAACCATATTATCTTATAGTGTAGATAGTTCCACTTAGGGGAATTTGGAAGAGAAGGGATGTTTCTGAGCCAGCGATGGGCTTGTGCTTCATCTTCTCTGGCTCTCCTTCTAGATGCACCCTACACCTTTCCCACCTGCTCTGGGCCCTTGGAGGCAACTCTAGGAGCTGCATCCTCTGGGCGTCTGTGCCTTCTGGTTTCTGGATGGATTCAGTCAACAGAAAGACATCTAAGGGTGGAGGAGAGAGCTCCCTTCCTGTCACTCTGCAGGTGTTCTAGGACAGGCTACAACTTCTGTCTGGAGGCCTCTCTTCTGAGTCTGGTCATGTTCTGGGAACTGTTTCTTCCTTCCTGATTCAGCAGTTCATAGCTTTGGGCTGCTTCACCATCTCCTCTTGGCTTCCTTCATCCTACCACACCTCTATAAAGACAGAGTATCATTTATTGAATCCTTTAAACACTGATGGGGGTGTACTGTCTGCTTCCTGATAGGACTCTAATGAACACTAGGATCAAGGGATGTCTTACAGATACGGTGACTTTTGAACTTGATCCTGAAGAATGAGTGAGATTTCACCAGGTGTATATGCATGGAGTGGGATCTCCCAGGCTGAAGTGATGATGTTATTAAGGCGGGGAGGCCTGGGAGTGCACTGAACGTTTATCTTCTTATAGAGGGGCCTGTGGGAGAGTGGTGGGAAAGGAAAGTGGAAAGTTGAAAGGCCTAAAGCTTTTGAATTGTATCCTATATGTGATGGGAAATTCAAAAGACACTGACAACGTTCCAATACCTTTACTCTCCAGATAACCAGGTCTTTCTACAAAACCTGTGTTTCAGAAGTGAGAGGCTAGTGTTAGATCTTTGCTGTGGATTTCAGCTTTATTGGTTTTATACCCTTCCTTGCTTGATGGTTAATAAAATTCACTCTCAGATTGTGAGCTGAGGAAAGTTGAAAAACATCAAACCACTTCAAAAGCTTTTCCTTCTCGGTCCCAATTTATTGGGCCTTCTACATGTGTATTACAGAAAAACCTATCTGGAGCTATGTTACAGTTTCATTCAATTACTGAAAACTTTGCCGAACGTGACAGTCTTTCATAGATCCTTATAAAAGGGAGCACTTAATCACAGCTAATATTCTTTGCTCAGGTCTCAGGGGAGGGAAAAGGTGGAGGACAAATATCTGGTGAAGGATAGTACAGGGGGTGACAAGGGGGAGGCATTGAGAAAAAACTCAGAGCAGCATTGTCCAATAGAACTGTAGCATAAACCATAAATGCAAGGCACATATGCAATTTTAAATGTTGTAGAAGCACTCCAAAATAAAGTAAAAGGAGTTCCCATTATGACTCAGCAGGTTAAGGACCTGACATAGTCCCTATGAGGATGCGGGTTCAGTACTTGGCCTCGCTCAGTGTGTTGAGGATCCATCATTGCCACAAGCTGCAGCATAGGTCACAGACACAGGTCAGATCCAGTTTTTCTGTGGCTGTGGCGTAGAACCCAGCTACAGCTGGAATTTTACCCCTAGCCCAGGAAACTCCATATGCCACAGGTACAGCTGTAAAAAGAAAAAAAAAAAAAAAAGGAAAAAGAGTTGAAGCATATCAAGCGTCCATTGACATATAAAGGTATAAATGAAATGTGGAAAATACACACGATGGAATATTATTCAGCCTTAAAAAAGAAGGACCTTCTGATACATGCAACAACATGGTTGGACCTTGAGGGCATTATGCTAAGTGAAATAAGTCAGTCACAAAAGGACATATATTGTATGATTCCAACTCATACAAGGTACTGAGAGTAATCAAATCTGTAGAGACAAAAAGTAGCAGACTGTTAGCCAGGGCCTGCAGGAAGAGGAAATGGGGAGTTGTTTAATAGGTACAGAGCATTGGTTTTTCAAGATAAAAAGAGTTCTGAAGATTTGTTATGCAGAAATCAGAATACACTGCACCCTGAAAAAGCTTAAGATGGACAATTTTATGTTACATATATTTAAATATAATATCTGAACAGTTATAAAAACAAGGAAAATTCACTTTAAGGATGTATTTTATCTAACCCATTTTATCCCAAACACTATCATTTTAATCTGTAACCAAGACGACCTTATTGAGATGATCTACATGTTTTTAATACTAAGGTGTTGAGATCTGAATATTTTCACACGTATGGCATACCTCGATTGGAAACAGTCACAGTTCAAGTACTCATAACCCCATGTGGCTAATAGCAACCATATTGGACAGTTCAGGTCTAGAGCACTGAACAAAGGCAGGTTCTTGGCTGGGATTCCTGTCTTTTCCTTACAAGAGCACCAATGACTTGTCTCATGATGGCATATGTTTTCAGAGCCTTTTTCCATTAGGGACTTTGAGGTAGCACCGGACATGGGTTTAAATCTAAGTTTTTTTTGTGCGGGCAGGTGGTTCTAAAAGCCGTGCCAAAGAGGTCAGAAGAGGCCATGGAGCCCAGCACCACTGTCCCTGGAGAATCCTATGCTGTGACTTTGATCCAGGGCTCACTTGTTGGCACACCAGTGAGGTGGTACATCTGTGACCTTGGACAAGGTGTATAACAACTCAGAGCCTGAGTTTCTTCAGTGGTGGAATTGAGACAAGGATGGTGGCCATCTTATAAGGCTGTTATGAGAATTAAGTCAAAATGTACATACAAAACCTGGGTACAAAGGGACTGGTGCATAATAAATAGTGCACCATCATTGTTGCTATTATTGCCACAGTGACTTTTAGCTGTGCAGTCGTGTTTTAATATTCTCTTAGACTTTCAGTCATTTCCCTTAGCTAAGGTTTAACGAGTTGATGGCACAGGGATTAAGAACACAGACTCTGGGGGTTGACTTCTTGAGCTCAGGTCGTGGTCTTGACACTTTCAAGTGGCTGGAGGCTCTTTCCCCTTCTCAGTGCCTCCTCCTTCTGAACCCCTGGCCCCCCACACCCTCCAGCATGACTTCCTTGTCCTTCAATGTTCAAATCTGTAAAATGGGACTAATAATAGTAAACACGAGTGGATCACTGTGAGGATTAAGTGCAATCATACAGACAGGACACTTAAAACACATCCTGGCACATGGCACACTTTGGGTAAGTGTGGTTGCAACAGGGAATAAAGCAGACAGTGGCGTACTTGCTCTCTCAGAGTATAATCTTGTAGGAGACCTAGACCTTCAGCCAATAATACGGTAAAGATTGCGGGGTGTTATCATATGGGAAGTCCTTACTAATGAATCTCCTAAATATGTGTGCTGAGATTTTAAAGCCTCTTGTCCTCTCCTTAGCAGACCAAAGCTTTATTCTCATGACAGACCATAAGCACACGATTTCTCCCCATCTGTCCAGCACCTGAAGTAGGAAGTCCTCCTTTCCTTCTCAGCCCACTGTCCCATCATTTTCTCTTGAATTCAGGCACACCAGTGGCCCCCCAGTTTTATGAAGCAGTGCTGCCTCTATTAAGCTCTTGCACACTAAGTCGATAACGAACGCTCCTAAAAAAAAAAAACTCACATTAATCAAACTGCTTATCTACAAGCAGAAAAATGTGGCTCCCAAGACACTGTCAGTTTCCACTGGCCTAGGTCAGGGTGAGCAAAGACATGCCGAGTCTCTGCATGGCTCCTACTGGGCACTCCTGGCCTTTGCACAAATAATTACAAAATGAACCAAAATATTAGCACTGAAGTAATTTACAGGGGGCTACAGAGGAGGTCAGAACAGCACAGATTAATTTCCAAATTGACCAGATACATGGGAAACATAAAAGAAAAAAAAAACTGTTGCTATAATTGTCCTTATAGGAGGTAAGCCCTGAAAAAAGAGAACTCTACTGCTCTTAGTTGATCAGAGTTGGCATTTGACCCTGTCAGACCTCCATCACTAAAGCACATGTATTTGGAAACTACCCCCAGCAGTGGAGACCTTACAATATCTTTCTTTTTTTCTCTGATATGCTCAGGCAGTTCTTACCTTCTCAAGGACCCCACTCCCTCTTCTCTGTCAGCCTCCCTCTAAAATCCTGCTCAGTGCGGGAGTTTGCCTCTACCCTGGCCTTTTTAGGGTTGGGGAGGAACACAGAACAACTTGCTGGCCTTGAGCTCCAGGGCTGGGAGAGAATTCTGGGCTGGCTCCTTCCACCCCCCCAACTATGAGCCCTGCTCATCTCATCCAGAAACCCTGGTACAGGATGGAGCACTTCTCCTCCTCCCTTCTTTATCCCTACAGAGCTGGAAAGGGGAGGCTGCTGAACCTAGATGTTCCACGGGCATCCTTGTCCAAAGTGAGGGGACCCAAGAGCCTTGTCCTCCAAAGAATGACACTGCCTAGCTGAATAGGGCTCAAAAACAAACTTAAAAGTAACCAGTGCCTTTTTATAGCTCCTAATTTAGACGGCAAAAAAAAAAAAAAAATCTAATGTACATCGGGTTCGAGATCAATTGATATTTTCTCTAGACCATCTTACAAGTGGTTTAGGACCAAGGAAACAGTTTCAGAGGACAGTTTGATAGCAGGCAGGAAAAGTCACTAAAATTTTTATATTTTTTACCTTGCTCATAGCAATGTGGAGAATTCATCCTCTGTCACTTTTTTTTTTTTTAAAGACAGAGAAATAAAACTGCATTATGACAGTTTCATATTCATAGTGGCATTACAATTATGGGGAAAACTCAAGGCAATTTAAATAGTCAACAATTGCTAAACAGATTGTGGCATATCCACTTAAGGGATTAATCTGTTTAATACAGCCACAATTAACCATCTATAGAACAGCTGCACTGGAAGGTGGGAAAGTGATTTTGGAATAATACTGGGAAAGAAGCAGAGTAAATGAATATATTCAGACTGTGGTTACAACTGTGTTAAAAAAAAAAATGCTTGGATAAAGACAGAGAAAGAGAGAGACAGCACAGAAAGAACCAGAGGTGATTCAAGGGTAAGATGAGGAGAAAATCTTCAAGCAAAAACAAAAGCACTTTGCAATGTTTTCTCAATGCACTGTCACTAGTGATAGCAAAAATAAATAATAACAAAGCATAGACATCGGGTTAGTCATCTTGCCTCTGTACTTTGGCTTTCCCTGAGTTGCTGAAATTAGATCCTCCCAACCTGGAAGACAAGTCACACCACTGTGCCAGGATGGGCTCTAGATAGCCTGATGTCCCAACTATTGAACCCTTGCCACTGAGATGTCCACTTGAGCCCCTTATCCACCCACCCCCAGCTTTAAGCAGCCTTGTCTGTTTCCCTGGCCTGCCAAGGTATGGGAAAGGTCCAGAAAGCGCTGCCTGGGTCAAAGGATTCCCCATGAGGATCACCCCCTCGTTCATGTATCACACATTCCTCATAACATCTTGGGACTTGGGCCCTGACCCTCCAGAAAACAGCATTCCGTTCTGCTCCCAGGCATCGGCTGAGGGCTCCCCTCCTGGCCAAGTCCCAGTGTGAAGTGTCCTGACTCCTCTGCCTTCATCATTCAGAGCCGCTCAAAGCCTGTTCTTAGGATATGCGATGGCCAGTCCCTCCTTGGCTCCCTCCTTCTTCCCCTTTTCCCCTCTTCCTGGAGAGGATGAACTTGTATGTATTTACCGCAGGTGCTCAAACCTGTAAACACTCAGTATGACATGCTTAACCATGTTAAAGCTTCTAAAGAGACTAAGAAGGGATAAGAAAACAAACACCTGTGTATTCAGATAACCAGAATACAGCGAGTTCATGACCAGGTGTCCTTTGCTCAGCACATTATTTAGCATCAGTAACAATAACCCCAAGACACTAACCAGCTCCCCATGCCACGGCATTGCTGTTGGCTGCTCAAGTGTTCAAGCAACAATATTCTCTCCTGCCCCTTTTCAGCTTTAGTCTATCCAGTGTTCACAGTAAATTCCAGAGCTCAGTCAAAAAAAAAAAAAAAAAAACAACCAACTTTCCCAAAGTTCAAGATCAACGCCTGAGACACCTGCTTGCTTCCCCTGGGCTGAGCAGATGCATGAAATGCAACACATGCTTGAGCTGTGCTCACTAGACTCTTTCAGCAGTGACCACTGAGAGGTTAAATCGTGTTGGATTTGGTTTTGTTTACTACACACAATTCGAGCTGAGAACCAGAGATACACAAGTCACCCTTGCCCCTGCAGAAGAAGAGAGATCTACACATCTGCAAAAGAAACTTGGGAATGAAAACCTCTTGGGAAAGAAAGAGTCCTGCTCAGGAAACCTCTTTCAGGCTGCACTCTCTGCCCTACAGCCCACTCTCAAGGATGAAGAAGAAGAGAAAAAAGCGAAAAAATTCCCCACCTGCTGCTTGCATTTATTATCATCAGCGGAGAAAATGCAAGTGCGTGTGAGCCCACTCTTGCCCCTCCTCTGGCAGAGGAGACCAGATCCCCAACGCACTTGCTAATTGTGTAAACCAGACCTCCCACCCCCAGGCACACAGAAAGCTCCAGCCCACCCAAGCACGCCCACCTCATAACCAAGCCCACTCCCCAGCCTTCCTTTCCAGCTGCAGAGAAATCATAAAATGATACTCACATGTGGCAGCTTCAGCTTCCCTTTGCCTCTCCCCAGCCTGAGCACCAGCTCCGGTTGCTGCTGCTGCTGCTGCTGATTTTCCTGTTGCAAGTGAAACAAACCTTCATCGACAGAGATGGTTTTCCTCTGGGCTGCTTTGTCTGAGATTCCCCAGATGAACACCGACCCGTTTATGTCATTATCTGAGTTCGATAGCTCCCTTAACACAGGCAGGGCTTTGGGGCTGTCATCTTCCACCGACTGGGCTTCTGCTGAGAGAAACAACAGACCTGAAACTGACAACTGATCGCATCAAAACACTCCAGGGGATGGCAACCCAAGACTACGGAGTAACCCGTTAGCTTGCAATGATACCATGCACAGCCGTGGATCATCTGTCTTCTACTGGTGTTGGGAGCTTAACCAAGTTGAAGAGACATTATTTATGAACTTACAGCTTCCAGAATGTCTCCAGGTGACATAGTGTCACAGAAGGATTCTGCAACCCTCAGACATGTCCAATATTGTTGAAACCAATAAGAGGCGGAAGTTAATATCATTTGCTGGCTAAAAGTTAAAGGTCTGTCTAAATGACAGACCAAGGATGATAGACATTTCAGTAGACAGGTACAAACATGATGTTCCTCACTTGTCCACTGTGTGAATTTGGGCAAAGTCCTCATTTTCTCTGAGTCTCTTTCTTTAGCCACACATGAGGGATAACAATACTTAACCTATAGGAGAGCTGTGAGAGGTGAGACGGCATATGTGAACTATCAGGTTCAATGTATGTCACATAGTAGGCACCCCATAAGAGAAAAAAAGACCTTTTCCCCTATAGCGGTACTTGTTCACTTTGGGAAATTCTTATCTCTTAATGAAGAACCTTGTGACCAAATTATAAAATATCAGGATTGTCCTAATGGTCCGTGTAATCAATTGCTTCCTCAGTGGAAACAGATTTGGGTAAGCCCTGATTTTCAGGTCTCAATCATGTAAGAATACAAGGATGTCCATTTCTTAGATATGGGAAGTGAAGCCACTAATTGATTGAAGTTGCTCAGGAAGAAGGCACAGACTCTTACTGCCTTTATTACCAAGCCAAAGGTTTTTTTTTTTGTTTGGTCTTTTTAGGGCCGCACCCAAGGCATACAGAAGTTCCCAGGCTAGGGGTCAAATCAGAGCTGTAGTCCCTGGCCTACACCATGGAAACAGCAACATGGGATCTGAGCCGCATTTGCGACCTACACCACAGCTCACAGCAACGCTAGAACCTTTGACCTACTGAGAGAGGCCAGGGATCAAACCCAAGTCCTCATGGATACTAGTTGGGTTCATTACCACTGAGCCACAACAGGAACTCCCAGGTTTGCTTCTTGGTGAGTTTTTAAACAGAGACACCATCAAGAATAATTATCACACAAGGTGAGGTTTTTATTTGCATCACACGAGGAGGTCATGGGGAGTCATTTCCTGAAACACTGGTTCCCTAGCACAGAAAGGTTGGTTCTTTTATTAGGGCAGGGGGTAAATATTCAAGCAGGAAAGTCTTGTCATTACAAACTTTGTGTAAAGGCTGACATCATCTTGCAGGTGCATTTCAGGAACATGCTTTTTCATACATCGTATGTTATGTGAACGGGGCTTAAGCTCCAGCTGGGGAAGAGATTCTAGCATTGAAATGAAGCAAAGGTAACTTTGGGACACTCTGGTTTGTCTTATCAAGCTCCTGTCTCGTGGTCACGCTCAAGGCTCAAATAAGTTCCAGAGTGCTCCTGATAACGTATCTTCTTGGAGTGGTCCATACCCTGGAAAGAAACAACTAAAAAGGCAACACCGATACTTTCTGAATGGGAGCTCCCTAGGAACACAGTGGCCTCTCTTGATCTTCTTTGTAGGAATTCATCAAGGCCAGGGGCTGACCGATGGCACTTTCCCTTTGAAACTTCTGAGAACAGAATGGGAATCTATTTGCGCTGAGGGACTTCTTTTAGGAGAGCTGAGATTTCTCATGACTGACAGATTTTGACAAGGGGATCTTCGGTAGAGAAATTTGTACTCATTTCAAAGAGTAAAAGGGAATGTGTCCAAGTGATGAGAAAAATCCGGAACGTTACTGCCCAACGGGTCTCTGGGGCATTCTAGTCCTAACCTTGCTTTTCCCAATTGAGAACGTCGGTGTTCAGGAGCTGGTCATTATGGACTCCTCTCCCATTTCACTGCCCCCAGGGCAGAAGAAGCATGCTTGCCTGAACATATGACAGTGTGGGGGGGGGGTTTGATCATTCTGAGGTGGTTTCAGAGGCTCCAATATCAAATACACCTAGGGTTGTCAGAGGGCTTGGGCCAGCCCACCACATATCATCTTACCCCACAAGAGATATTAGATGGTAAGTACGTTTCAGGGTCCCAGCCGCACACCACTGCTATCTAGGTGATTAAGGTGGATAAACCAAAGTTCGAAACCTGGACCTCTGGTTTTGCTGATAAAATATTCTCCCGTGGGACTGATGGCCATTTAAGATGTAAAGGGAAAACTGGGAAGGAAGTGAAATAACAAAATAGTTAACCAAGTTCCAAGCTGGTTCCTTGAAAGACCTTAGAAAGTCTCAATAAGATCCCACAAACATGGAAGGACCATTCCATGAGGAATGTGTGCCAGTTACTTGGCACAGTGTCTGCTACATTGTAACATGTTAGTCATTAATAAAATTAATAGTGATAAGAACCAACAAGGAGAGAGATGAAGGAATCGCTATAATTTGAGCTCATAAATTACAGGAGGCATGATGCTAACATTTTAATATGAGGTCTCATTCAATTCTCACAACAATCTTGGAAGAGAGATATAATGCCCAGCACAAGGATAAAGAGATTGAGGCATAAGAACTTAATCAGAAGGGAATGTTCCCAAGACCCATCACCACGTTTACCCAACTACCAGCATCTGTGCTTGTAGACACTGCTTCTCTCCTGTTACTGCACATGAACTGTCCATTTTTCCAGAGGTCACCTCGGCTACTCGACGAGGTCACTGCAGCAATATGCCCGTGTCTTTCCTTCACCATCAGTTTTTCCTCCTGTCCTATATCGTTCTCAACACTCTAATGCTGTTTGTTCTCCTATATTTAAAAGACATCTTCAGCTGATCCCATATCCTCCTACTGCCCATAGGGGAGCATATCTCCTGTATAGTAAAGATCCTCTTGAGAACCTTCAAAACTCTTTGTCTAAATTCCCCTTCTGTCCTGAACTCACTCCAATCCAGTTTTTACTGCTGCCATTCTATCAAACTGCTCTCATCAGACACTGTCAGCCTACACACTGCTATGTCAGACCTCATCTTTATTTGGCCCTCCAGCATCATCTGATAGGTAATCACTCTACTCCTTCTTTGAAACACTTTGTTCAGTTGGCTCCCAGGGCCCTACACTGCCCTGGTTTTCCTGCTGCCTCACTGGCTCTCCCTTCTTAGTCTTCTCTATTAGTTCACTTCTAGTTACTGGAGAGGCACTGTTAGGAAGGGGTAAGAAGCTCAGACTCTGAAGCCAGACACCCAAGGTTGGAAAACGGGCTACGCAACTCAGTGGGTGTATGACATTGGGTAAACTACTAACCTCTTTCCTCCAGTTTCCTTTTCTATAAATAAGCGTAAGACTAGTACTTACCTTATGGGGTTATCATGAAGGCCAAATGAGTTCAGATGCAGAAGAACTCAGAGCAGGTAAACACTTCCTGTGCATTTACTATTTTGACTCCCCACCTCTCAATTCAGGTGCCTAAGGGCTCAGCCTTTGGAGACCACTCTTCTCTGGTGATCTCATTCTCTGCATTGCTTTAAACAATATCAAGAGGCAGATTGAAATCTACAGTCAAGACCTCTCCTCTACAAGGTAGACAAAACGGCTTCATTAGTATCTTCTCTTGTATGTTTAGTGATCATCTCAAACTTAATCTATCTAAAAAAAAAAACACCCGGTTTTCTCAATAACCTGTACTTCCCACAATTTCCTTCATCTCAGTTAAAGATGACTACTCTATTCTTCCAGTTACTCAGGTCAATAACCCTGATGTCACTCTTGAGTTCTCTTTGCCTCACCCTCATTTATGCAGTCTGACCTCAAACCCCGATGGCACTACCTCTAAATATATCCAGAATCTAAGCACTTCTCACTTTCAAGGCCAAGTTTCTTACTGACATTCAAGGCTTTATGAGGTCTACCCCTCTGCCTTCCATCTTCTTATACCTCTGTGAGCTCATTTTCTATTACTCACCCCATCACTTCCAATGCACTAGACAGTCTTCTTGCTCCTTTTTAAAGAATACACCATTCAGGCCCACCCTAGGACCTTTGAACTTGTCATTCTCTGTGCCCGGAGCATTCTACCTCCTTGTGCCTACTTGATTCATTTCTTCACTTTTTCCAATGTCACTTTCTCAGTGGCACATTCCATGATCACCCTCTTTAAAACTTCCCTTTCCCCTAAAAGTATTTTTCCCATAATATTAACCACCAAATAATATACTATATATTTCCTATTTGTGTTTGTGTGTACATGAGTGTTATTTGTCTCCCAAAATATTGTCCCCACGGGAATGCAAGCTTGATGAGAGTAGGGCTTTTTTTCCCGCTCTTTTTCTCATTGTTGTTCACCAAGTGTCTAGAACAGAGCCTGAACTAAATATGTGCTCATTAAACAGTTCTTGAATTGATAGATGGAACTAAGAGGATTAAATCTCTTGTGTCAGTGGCCACAGAGTCAGTACATGATAGACTTAGACTTAAGCAAAACTTTCAGCTTCCATAGCCCTTGATCATCCCAACATACCAGCCGTGGCACTACCAAAGTATTCTGTGAACCACTCTAGACTTAGTCTCCACTAAAGCAATGCTTAATTTCTAGTGACTGATGGGTTTTAATGATAAATTTCAGTGGCTTCAGGGTGCATGTCTGTCATTGCTTGCTAACATTTCTATCAAAAACTACGTTGTGAGTTGTGAGTATATTTTACCAAAGGTAAGAACAGCCACTTTATTCCTTTAAATAGATTTATTGAAATCAAAGTTCTGGCTGAAAAGAGAATTTTCCATAAGGTAGATGTCTTTGACTGTCCATTCAAAGATAATAAGCAGTCCATAACATTTTTTAAATTTCTTTTGTGTGTCAAATTATTTGAGAAATAATAAGCAACAACTAGGAATAATTGAATTTTTGAAACAAGTTTCAGGAGTGGTGGTCGAATGCTACCAAAGATCGGAGACTCTGTGAGTTGCTTTCAACAATATGTGGGAAAATTAATTTGCTTTTTGTTTGGAAATTTTCATTTGTTATTTCGAGGATCCCATGATATATGTGAACCTATTCATGGGGTAAACATTCTCATGGGCAGTATGCTAAGAGACCCTCCACTGGGAGAAGGGTCAAAGCTATCTGATTTGGGAATCAGAAATTCTAGGCTCCATTCCCAGTTCTGCTCCTGAATATATGGGCTAACTCGGGGAAAGCTCTTCAGGCCACTTGGCCTCCAATAAGAAGGTTGTACCAGTTTATCTCTGTTATTGATTCTAGGTCTGAATTTCTGTTAGACCCTGAGTTTTGTTTCTAGTTGTAAGGGTGGTAATGCTCTATACTGCAACCGAGTGAGAGATAACTAAGTTTAAGCAGGAATATTCTGGTTATAAGAAGACCAAACCCACCTGATCCAGATCCAAATGTATTCCTTTATTCATATTAAGTCCCTGCTATGCATTTGCCAGTCTGTTACATGTTGAAAACACAAAGAGGAATAAAAAACATTCTTTGTATTAAAGGGTTGTATATTCTAGTACGAAATATAGAAAAGTACACAGTCAACTATGATGGTGAGGGAAACAGAGGAGGATTAGTTGATCAAGTCTGGGATTTGGGGATGGCTTTTTAGAGGAAGTGACTCTTGAGTTGAATCTTGAAGAATGAGAAGGAGTTGTCCAGGAGGAGAAAAGTAGAAAGGGATGAGATTGGTGATCCAGGTGGGGAAAACATCATCTGTAAAGGTGAGAAACCTTCCAGAATTGACCATATTTAACCAGTTGAGGTTTGGGGGTAGAAAACTGACTTTATAACTTACTTCTGTTTTTCACTAAAACTTTTAAAGACCTTCCTTTGTTCATCACAGAAATAGGGGTTTGGGTTTCAGAGTCTACTCAATAGTTTTGTGTATGTGCACAAAATAAGGCAAAGGGATTGACCAAAGTGAGATCTGGAAATTATCCTTACACTTCTGTACACCTCTCACTCTATTCCACCAAACAAGTTACATAGATGTATAAACCATTCAAAATCTGTTAACATTCATCAAGTGCGTATGTAATGTGTCTGAATCAGTCTTAGGGGAGGAAATGTTTTATCATGTGGCTTAGGATCAGCGACTAGTGCCAAACATCCTGGGCTTGGGTCCTGACTCAAAACCCTTTCTTCATCTGTAGGGTGGGCAATAATAATAGTACTCACTTGAGAGGTTTATGAATTAAATGAGATAATCCATATAAAGCCTCAGCACAATGCCTGGCATAGGGGAAGAATGTGATGCTTTCCTGTTCATTAATTCAGTCATCTACACTTAGAAATCCTACACCAATTTAGAGTTGGGTCACTTGATGTACTTCCCATATTAAACTATGGAAATTGGAATTCATTTGTTAGGCTTCAACTGTAATGCAGAAATCATCACTCTAGCAGTTGTTGAAATAATCCTATCAGACCTTAATTTGCAAGTTTTCAGTTACCGGGTGACCAGGAGCCAAGACTGAGGTACATGTTTAGCCAGGGGAGTCTTGAGCTAAGATTAGGGCTGAATCTGCCAAGGGATGTGTCTTTCCTTAAAGTCACTTGATGTTTGCAAATCCTTTTCCATTTGAGCTTCTTAACGGCAAGGATTTGTCTTCAACTTTACATCCCCAATGCTTAGCACAGTGTGTGGCCATCAGAGGTGCTCTGTGATGTCTTGCCCTGGCTGCAATGATGGGCTCCCCTCAGACCTTATTGGTATCCAACTGTGATGTCCATTGACTATCCATCATCACGGAGCTATGGGGCAATTGTGCATCAATGATGCCAACTCACTGTTATACTATGTGGCAAAATTACACTTAGATGCACAGCAGGTCATTAGACTATGGAGAAAAGGCTAGCAAAGGCAATTTCTGCAACCATTAAGGGAATCTTATTGGAGTTTCAAGATCCATGTTGGAGTTTTAAGAGGCTTTGTAAGTCTTATTCAGGGATTTTCAAGATTTGGTAGGAGTTCGTTATGGGCAGGCAAAACCTCATGGCCTCTGATCTGAGTACATTCTTCAAAAGGAAGAGAGATGAGTTGAAGCTGCATTTACTGAATCCCCGCACTGATTATGTCCCAACACTCTAAGACTCTTCCCAGAGAAAATACTCTTTCAGTTAATCACTTTTAATTCAGACTTTCATAAGATGTATATATTAGAGTGTTAACATAACCCAGTGCTCTGCTGGATAACTTCAGATGCTCAGCATACTTCTATGCAATAAGTGAGAGCAGGCATGAAAGGATGTTTTTGTCCCCATTGTTAAACAGGGGTCATTTTCACTGTGTCTCCAGGAAAGGGAATACATGAAACAAAACAGGGGCCACTTGCTGATGCATTTGGGGCTGCGGGGGCTTTTAGCTCTCAGATTGCAGAGCTGCTGTGTGGCGCCTCTGGTTTCATCAGCATGTCACGTTTCTGGTAACAGCATCCCCTGTGCTTCTAAGGAATGAATGCCCAGTGACAAACACAGAGCCTCCGCTCTCCCTGGACCTGCCGAGGATGGAGGGGCTGCAGCTGGGGGGAGATAGAATGATCCCATATTTCATAACAATTTCTCTAGATTATCAGGAAAGGTGGCAAGAAAAACTATTAGCAAGTTGGTAGAAAGAAGATATATGGCTTGGCAGCTCAAAGGTGAGGCAGGTTTCTCCTGTGATGAAAAATCACTTCTTTGGAGGTGAGAAAATGGCAGGCACCCTGCCCAGCACACAGGAATCCATCAAATTAACTTTACTTCGGAGCAACTCTTAGTCTCAATCAAAACGGCCCTTTAACTCCTGAGGACACATGATTCCCATTTCTCCCTGGGAACACTGCAGATCCACAGAGTTGAAATCACCACATCGCAGACATCCATGGCCAGTTCCCAGTCCTCGCCTGACCTGTGGATAGCATTTGACGTTGAGTTACCTCTTCGTCCTTGAAACAATTCCTTTATTTTAGGACTTGACTCCCCCTTTTTTCTGTCTTTTTGCCTTTTTTTTTTAATCCTAGGGCCGCACCTGCGGCTTATGGAAGTTCCCAGGCTAGGGGTCTAATCGAAGCTGTAGCCACTGGCCTACGCCACAGCCACAGCAACGCAGGATCCAAGCTGAATCTGAGACCTACCCCACAGCTCATGGCAATGCTGGATCCTTAACCTACTGAGCAAGGCCAGGGATCGAACCCTCAACCTCATAGTTCCTAGTCGGATTCGTTAACCACTGAGCCACGATGGGAACTCCAGGACTTGACTCTTTTTTAACAAAATAAATTTTATTGGAGTATAGTTGACTTAGAAAGTTGAGTTAGTTTCAGTCATAGAGCAAAGTAAATCAGTTACATGTATACATATAACCATACCTTCTCATATTCTTTTTCCATATAGGCTGTTACGTAGTATTGAGGAGATTACCCTGTGCTATGCAGTAGGTCCCGTTACCTATTTTATATATAGTAGTGTGTATATGTATCCCTCCTCCCCCCATGTTTCCTCATTGGTGATCATAAATTGGGTTTCAAAATCTTTTTTTTTTTTTTTGTCTTTATCTAGAGCCGCATCTGCGGCATATGGAGGTTCCCAGGCTAGGGGTCTAACAGGAGCTGTAGCTGCCAGCCTTTGCCACAGCCGCAGCAACGCAGGATCCGAGCCGTGTCTGCAACCTACACCACAGTTCACAGCAACGCCAGATCCTTCACCCACTGAGCAAGGCCAGGGATCGAACCCGCAACCTCATGGTTCTTGGTTGGATTTGTTAACCACTGAGCCATGACGGGAATTCCGAGGGTTTCAAAATCTTTGAGTCTGTTTCTGTTTTGCAGGTTCTTTTGTATCATTATTTTGTTAGATTCCACATATTAGTGATCTCATATATTTGTCTTTTTCTGTCTGACTTACTTCCCTACACCCCTTTCCCAGCGTCCTATGTGAATTCTGTGTTTCTGCCCCACCATTTACTTCCTCCTCTCCATCCACACCCCTTCCCTTAAGATGCTTATCTAACCTCGGGCTGTGAAGTGCCCTCTCAGCCCTGTGGGATGTGCTTTTGATCTTAGCGTGAACTCTCCCCTGAACTCCAGACCAATTTGTCCAATTATCTACACACTACCTCCACCTGAATGTTTAACAGCACACTTCTCCAACTGAACACAATTTCAAGCAAATGTCTAATCCAGTCTGGCTCCCACCACCCAGCTACTCCCACTTGAGTCAAAACCATCTTAGATTTGTCAGATTCTGAATTTTGTAGTCATCCTGGTCTGCTCGTTTCTTTCCTATCTCATATCTAAACTATCATTTTTTTTTTTTGTCCTTTTTAGGGACACACCTATAGCATATGGAAGTTCCCAAGCTAGGGTCCAGTCAGAGCTATAGCCTCCAGCCTATGTCAGAGCCACGGCAATGGGGAATCTGAGACGCATCTGCAACCTATACCACAGCTCACAGCAATGCCAGATCCTTAACCCACTGAGCAAGGCCAGGGATCGAACCCGCCTCCTCATGGATACTAGTCGGGTTCCTTAACCACTGAGCCACGATGGGAACTCCTAAACTGTCATTTAAAATGTGATTGGCTCTACCTTCAAAACACTCACAAAACCTTGTCACACTCCTACTGCCCTTCCTTCTGGCACTGCAGCCCTGGGTGTGAGTCCCTTGTCTCTCTCCTGCTGAGGATGTGAATGAGCCCTCTAACTGGCTCCCTCCTTCTGCTTTGGACCCTACCCAGCAAGAGAGAGGCTTTGAAATGATGATTCTGATTCTTAACACAATGTCAGAATGATCTTTTAAAATTTAAGTTCTGTTTGTTGGATCACCCAGAACAGAAGCCACAGTTCCGAGCTTGGCCTTGAGTTGGTGAGGTCTGGTCTATGTGACCCCATTGCCCACCTCTCACTCCTTCTTAGCCCACTCAGATACACTGACCTCTCTTCTCATCCTTATATGCATGAAGAGGGTACCCCCTCCCCGCCCCAGGGCCTTGACACTTGCTGTCCCCTCCATGTGTCTGTGGAGCAGAGTGCTCTACTAATTTTCAGGACTCATTCCTTTCACTTTCTTCATATTTGTTCTCCAGGGATGCCTCTCAGGGGAATCTCCTTTAATCAATCACCCTTCTGCTGCAATAGATGACCTCACTTCTGCTTCTCTTTCTGGTGGAAAGAACTGAGTATGAATGGGTGGGGAAGGGAGGGGGGTTGGTGGAAAAAGGAGAAAGATACAGAGAGGGGAAGGGGGGCACACATTACTATCACAAAATATCAGCCAATCACAATAAAAGCCATGAAATGAAGATGGAGAGGCTCTGGGTTTCATGATGGGTTTGGGGCACACTGACTTGGGGGGGTGCGCTGGCAGGGCTCCAAGGCAGAAATGTCCAGTGCTCATTTATTGCATAGAGTGACATTTTTCAGGTCACTGTGTCACCAAGGACCACTGAGCTGGCAGCCTGTCTCATCATGATGGTCCTTGAAGGACATGGGAGGAAAGAGTGACAATCGCAGTGCTGAGGATGGTGTGAATCTGGAAGGCAGCCCCTTATGGATGACGTTGCATCATCACCATCCCTTGTGTGTGCCTGGTAGTTTAGAGTTTGCAATTTGCTTTCATCCATTTGCCCTTGTGTGACCTTCACCACCCTGTGACTTCATTTGGCCGAGCATCACACATGCACCTCACAGAGGAGGAACCACTCTATGTGTAAGCTCACAGGAAGGGAGAAGGGTACAGCTTTCAGGAGCCAAGGTCTCCAGTCTCCCATCAATGCTTTCACATAATTTCTTTCTCATAACCATTATTTTAGGATGGTTCTTAACTTGGGGTTCTTAATGATGGGCTTGGGGAGTCCAGAGCCCTCTAAAGTTGGAGGAAACATTGATCTGTCTGTCCACGTATACGGTATTATTTCCCTAGATCAAAGTTTCCAGAGTTTTCATAAGATACTCATGTAGCCTGCAACCCCAAAATGATTAAGATCACAACACCAGAGCACTGTTTCTTAAAGTGTTTTACTTGGGTCACCAACATAACCACAAAAGCAAACTACAAAAATAACAATAAAACCAATAATATTTTTTGTTTTTTTCATTTATAATGATTTTTATTTTTTCCATTATAGCTGGTTTACAGTGTTCTGTCAATTTTCTATTGCACAGCAAGGGGACCCAGTTACACATACATGTATACGTTCTTTTTTCTCACATTATCATGCTCCATCATAAGTGACTAGACATAGTTCCCAATGCTATACAGCAGGATCTCATTGCTTATCCACTCCTAATGCAATAATTTGCATCTATTAACCCCAAATTTCCAATCCATCTCACTCCCTCCCCCACGAGTCTGTTCTCCATGTCCATGATTTCCTTTTCTGTGGAAAGGTTCATTTGTGCCCTATGTTAGATTCCAGATATGTGATATCATATGCTATTTGTCTTTTCTTTCTGACTTACTTCACTTAGTATGAGAGTCTCTAGTTCCATCCACGTTGCTGCAAATGGCGTTATTTTCTTTTTTTATGGCTGAAGAGTATTCCATTGTGTATATATACCACATCTTCTTAATTCAATCATCTGTCAATGGACATTTAGGTTGTTTCCATGTCTTGACTATTGTGAATAGTGCTGCAATGAACATACGAGTGCATGTATCTTTTTCAAGGAAAGTTTTGTCGGGATATATGCCCAAGAGTGGGATTGCTGGGCATATGGTAGTTCTATGAATAGTTTTCTAAGGTACCTCCATACTGTTTTCCATAGTGGTTGTACCAATTTACATTCCCACCAACAGTGCAAGAGGGTTCCCTTTTCTCTACACTCTCTCCAGCATGTGTTATTTGTGGACTTATTAACC
Organism: Catagonus wagneri; assembly: GCA_004024745.2. Classification (NCBI taxonomy): domain Eukaryota; kingdom Metazoa; phylum Chordata; class Mammalia; order Artiodactyla; family Tayassuidae; genus Catagonus; species Catagonus wagneri. The sequence continues at coordinate 3,945,431 of PVHT020001179.1, forward strand.
ATGGCCATTCTGACTGGTGTGACGTGGTACCTCATGGTAGTTTTGATTTACAGTTCTCTAATAATTCGTGCTGTTGAGCATTTTTTTTCATGTGACTGTATATCTACTTTGGAGAAATGTCTATTCTGGTCTTTTGCCCATTTTTTAATTGGGTTGTTGGCTTTTTTGCTGTGGAGTTGTATAAGTTGTTTGTATATTTTAGAGATTAAGCCCTTGTCAGGTGCATCATTTGAAACTATTTTCTCCCATTCTGTAAGTTGCCTTTTTTTTTTTTTAATGTTTTCCTTAGCTGTGCAAAAGCTTGTCAGTTTGATTAGGTCCCATTGGTTTATTTTTTCTTTTATTTCTGTTGCTTTGGGAGACTGACCTGAGAAAACCTTTGTAATGTAATGTTTGTTTTAAAAAATACAACAGCGCTTCCTGGACATCACCCCAGGTTATCCACTTGGGACTGTCTGGGCTTATCCAGGAATGTGCATTATTAGCACATAATCTCAGGGAGTTTTAAGCACACTAATAATTCTCAACAAACATCCATCTTTGTTGACTATAGTTAACGTACAGTGAATCTCCAAACACATTTTTAAACTCAGGCCCCCAAGGCTATGAGTTATTGAACCCTAGCCACCATCAGCAGTTTTGCCTCCACAAGGATTGGATTGGCTCTAAGGAAGCCTCCAGACCATGCCGGACCTGCTGGGGAAGGTCTTTCCTGGGCTCCTCCTCCTCAGGAGCAGTAAGCAGGGCCCTGTCCTCCCAGAGGTTTTCTCCTCTGCCAAATTATTTTACCATCCTGAGCATCCATTCTTTTGCAGCCCCAGCCACCTGTCAGACTTGGAAGCAGGTGCTGGTTATCAATGCTGGGCGGAAGAGGAACCTTTTGGGCTGTTCCAAAAACTGTCTCCCTTACGGATATACTGGAATAAGGGCCAGCAAACTTTTTCTGTAAAGAGCCAGATAGTAAATGTTTTAGTCTTTGTGGGCCATCTGGTCTCTATTGCTACTGCTCAACTCTGCCACCTTGACTCCAAAGCAGCCAAAGGCAATATGTAAGTGATGGGTGAGGCTGTGTTCTCAGGAAGCTTGACTCACAAAAATGAGCATTGGACTGGACTGGGCCTCCAAGCCTACTTTGCCTCCCCCTGCAACGGAACCTAGATGGAGGCCTGATCATCTCGATTTTCTATTGTTCTGGTAAAGAGAAGCAGCGAGGCGAAGGATCCAAAGCAAAGGAAAAGTATCCAAAAAAAGCAAAAATCGCACATTGCACTCACTCCGTCTATGCTTTTGGACAGCGTTACCCTCTTCTTTTGGCTACAGATTTTGTTTTTTAATTAGGTTTGGCTCAAGATATTAATATGAGTTTAGACTTTCTGAGGAGAACCCCTGGGACTCAGGAGGGAGCCGAGGGTGGACGTGGAGAGCAAAGTGAGCGAGGAAGGCCTCGTGTTAAAATTAGCTGCAGGTAATTGGAAAAAGACTGTCTACAACCTGCCAGCAGGGATGAGGCACCCCTGTGAGTGGCTCTATGTTTATTAAATTTGAGAATGGCCTCATTGCTCTTGTTTACCTGGTTCCCCAAGGCCTGTGTTCAAGCAGGTGAAAGTCAGAGGGGCAGGGAGAACTCCACTGAGCTAAAGAGGTTGAGTTCCACGTCCCGGAGCCAGGAACACATTGTGGGGGAAAGGATTTGCATGTATTACACATTAGGCACCTTGCGAGCTGCTTTACAAATAATATTTATGGTGCTCATGCCTTTACTAATTGTTTCACGAGTTATATCATTTAAACTTCCCAAGAACTCGCCATATTAAGTATTATTATTATTACTATTGTTGTTTTAAGGCCACACCCATGCATATGGAAGTTCCTAGGATAGGGGTTGAATTGGGGCTGCAGCTGCTGGCCTACACCACAGCCAGAGCCATGCCAGATCCAAGCCTCATCTGACACCTATGCTTCACCTTGCTGCAACACCAGATCCTATACCCACTGTGCGAGGCCAGGGATCAGACTGCATCCTTATGGATACTGGTCAGGTTCTTAACCCACTGAGTAAATACTATTATCACACTCTTTTTACAGACTTAGAATAATTTTCTCAGAGTCACAAGATTCATTTTTAAAAAGGTGAGGCGGTGTGACTCAACAATGCTTACTTTTACACATATGGTTAGATGGCTCTCACATTGCCTATTTCACATTGCCTAGAAAATCTCCTCTGAGGGTGGTATTATAAGAGGTATTAGTTGAATTTTATAGGTGAAAATGCTGAGCACATGAGTGACTTTCCCATGGCTACACACAAAGTCAGGAGTAGCCGCCAGTCTGGGTCCGTCTGACTCCAAAGTTCAGATTCCTTTCCCTGCTGGCCACTACCTGGGTCCTAGGCTGAGACATTCCTTACCTAAATCTTCACGTCCTCTCCTGCCACTTGGGGAGAGCAGTGTTCATCCTGTCTACCTCCCAGTGTTGAGAGGAGCTCAGGTAACAATCCCAAGCTTTCAAAACGATATTCTTTAAAAATGATAAAACACTGACTAATCGTATCTTGTTAGTAAGTGATTTGAGCTTTGGGGTCTGATAAATCTGGATTTGGATTTTGAATCTGCCACTTGCCAGCTGGGCAACCTTGGACAAGTTCCTGAGTCTTTCTGGTTTTAAGAGTTTTTATCTATAGCATCCATGTCTTAATAAGACTGCTCTTACAATGTTATTGTGAGGGTAAAAGGAGATACTGTTAGAGCTTGACACCTAAGAGACCAAAACTGGGTCATTCCTTCTTATTTTAATTGGTTAGAGAAATTGAAGAATCCAGAGGTAATAAGAGATTAAGTACTCTGGGAACACAAGTGCAACAAAAAATTCAATAGCTTAGAAAGAGATATTGGATAGAGATAATGTCACAGCCTTTCCTTCTGACTAGATGGTTCCTTTCTCCTTGTTCCAGATGCCTCCATAGCTGTGGTCCCGTGAAGACTTTATCAGTGTCTATGAAAATAACTCCCCTGGGTCCTACTGAGTGATCTACTTCCATTCCTTTAGAAAAGCATATAGCAGTGAAGACTAGATACACAGCATTTGCAACAAGCTGGGGAGTGAGTGGAAGGAATCCCAAATTTGACTTCCAAACAGTGGAGAAAAGGGAAGAGGCTACAGACTCGAGTCCCTGGCCTCCTGGCCAGCTGGCAGCCTACTGAGACATGAGAGAAGAAACTGGCGATTCCTGTTGGTTTATGCAGCTTCTGTCAGAGGTGAAGTCATTAGCCCAAAGACAGAGACCTTGACCTGCAGAGTGTTCTCCAAGGTCTCCTTGCAAATTACCTCATTGGAATTTTTTTTTTGTCTTTTTGCCTTATCAAGGGCCACTCCTGTGGCATATGGAGGTTTCCAGGCTAGGGGTCTAACAGGAGCTGTAGCTGCCGGCCTTCGCCACAGCCACAGCAACGCGGGATCCAAGCCGCGTCTGCAACCTACACCACAGCTCACGGCGACACTGGATCCTTAACCCACTGAGCAAGGCCAGGGATCGAACCCACAACCTCATGGTTCCTAGTCGGATTCGTTAACCACTGAGCCACGACGGGAACTCCACCTCACTGAAATTTATGACGTACTCCATCTCTACACAAACAAGATGGTGGCCAGCTCTCACATGATGGAACAGAGGAAGGGTGGCCCTAGAGTGGTAGATGCATCATTAGGGCTAATGGTAGGATTTCAGCCTTTGTTCCACAGGGAAATGCATTTCATATCACACGACAACACAGCTACATGAAGCCCCAAGAGGAATTGAATCACCAGCTATAGCATATCAGCCACTCAGTGCCATGCTTGAGGGAGGCAGCAAAGAAGAGGGTCGGAGAGCCTGAGATGACATCTGTGAAGGCACCAAACACATAGTTCTATGATTGCTATTGTGATAGTGATAACAGTGGAGATGACTGAGACAAGGGCTATGGCGTTGAGTTTCCACTGCAACCGTGGAAGACACACTGTGTGCTTTGAAAAGATGAGTGTCATACATTCTTCCTCTTTTGAGAACTTTGGAGGAATTCCCTCTGGGCTACGATTATAATGGCCACTTGCATTGAGTACTGTCTGTGTTCCAGGTGTGGTGAGATATATAGTCATTGTTTTGAGTACTTGTAAAACTATGAATGGTAAATATTACACTATTGGAGTTAGTATCGTGGCTCAGTGGAAACGAATCTGACTAGTATCCATGAGGGGACTAGTATCTACGAGGACACATGTTTGATCCCTAGCCTTGCTCAGTGGGTTAAGAATCCGGCGATGCTGTGAGATGTTCTAATTTGACCCCTACCCTGGGAACCTCCATATGCCATGGGATCGGCCCTAAAAGACTATATATATATATATAGTATATATATATATATACATACATACATACATATATACATGCTACCATTTTACCAATGAGGAAACTGAGACTGCAACTGGTTTACTCATTGGCTCACCGTCACACAAGTGGTAAGTGATTGAGCTGGTATTAAAGCCCAGGTCATTTTGACTCTTAATGCTACCCTCTTTCTGCCACATCATAATCTTCTATGTCCTTAGCTTTTCTCCATTATGTTTTCTTTCGAAAAAGACCAGTTGGAAGAACCACTTGCCCTGTGCAGAATTTAGAGACCACTGAGTTTTGTTTAAACCTGGTTCTATCTGTTCGCCCAGTTATCAAGTGTCATCACATGACCCCTCACTCTGCTCTGTTCTGTCAACGAGCTTGAGGAAAGGATTGCAACGTGAGCAGGTTTTATGATATTCCCTGATGAAATGAGTGGCTGTGGCTAAGGTTTCAGGATCATTCTTTTGGCCATTGTTCTGTACTCACTTCCCTTACCAGCTGTCAAAGTAGTTCATATCAAATTCTTCTTAAAGAGAGGATCCATTTCTACCTCCACCTTGCTCCCAACAACATGCACACACGCACGCACACACACACACACAAAATTTTCACACAGCTTTCAAATGATACCTCATCAATTAGCTCTTTTAGTTTCCCCTGTAATAGAGGAGAAAGAGATCCACTCATGGAAAGTTGAAGAGTTTATAATTCAAGGACTATGTTGCTTCTCCCTCTGTCTTTACAATGTGCTCTCCCTCGTTTTGAAAATTCACAGAAAAAAAATTAATCAATAAACAAATCAATAAGATGGATGCCTCATTTCCTTCTATCTCAGAATTTTGCAGTTTCTAAAATTATTTTCCTGTATGGAAAGGAAAGCAGATATGCCTCGCGCTACGAGAGTATTTACATAACCAATTCCAGCTTATGCACCTGTTATCCTAGCAGTGTACCTATTTGTCCCATTTTTCTATAGAGAAAACACGTTCTGTTCAGAGTCTGGTTTTGGTCTGCCCAGAGGCACATGGCTTCAATTTCTCCCAGTATGACTGCCTTCGTAACCTCAATTTAAAGTAGCTCTCGGTTTCTGGCACTCTTGTGTTCTTATGCACTATGTCTTATCTTGAAATATGTTTGTTTTTGTTTTGTTTTGTGTGGTATGTTTGTTACAACCGATGAGTCTTTACAATGAAAAAGTCCATAATTCACACTAGGGTTCACTCTTTGTGTTATGCATTTTATGGGTTTTCGCAAATGTATGACACATAATCACCATTACATTATCATAAAATTTCAAGTCTCTAAAAATCCCCTGTGCTCCACCTGATCATCCCTCTCTCCCTCATCTCTTGGCAACCACTGATCTTTATTTTGTCACCATAGTTTTGGCTTTTTCCAGAATTTTATAGAGTTGGAATCATGCATTGTGTTGCCTCTTGAGATTGGCTTTGAAACAGTATTTTAATTTTAATTTAATTTAATTTTTTTATTAAAAAATTTGGGGGGAATTCCTGCTGTGGTTCAATGGTATTGAAAGAGTCTCTGGAGCACTGGGATGCAGGTTCTATCCCCGGCCCAGCATAGTGTGTTAAGGATCTGGCATTGTTGCAGCTGCAGCGTAGGTTGCAACTGTAGCTTGAATCCAGTTCCTGGCCTGGGAACACCATATGCTGCGGGACAGCCAAAAAAAAAAAAAAAAGGTTTTTTTTGGCTGTGCCCATAGCATGCAGAAATTCCCAGGGCAAAAGTCGAGCCTGCACCACAGCAGTAACCAGAGCCATAGCAGTGACAACACCAGATCCTTAACTTGCTGAGCCACCAGGGAACTCACTGAGTTTTAAAAATCAGCAAAACTAGCTCTCACATTCACTAGGCATGATCAGCCAATTTGTATTAATTTTACAAGCTTTCTGAACAATGGAGAATGAAAAGTGCTGATTTTTGCTGCTGCTACCAAATTCTGAGTTGTCATAGGAGGGTTTAGAAAGGTTTTGGTATGGGGAGTTGAGTTATTTTCCCCAGTTCCATGATCATTGGCTCATTCAAACCTCTTATTCTTGTTTGACTTTCAAAATTCATCCATCCATCCATCTATCCATCACATTCCATTCTAATCCCGTTACACTGTCCAGTCCTGCCATTCTAACATGTTGAATACGAATCCCTGAATTTCGCGTGTTCTTGTAAAATGCATTGTTCTTATTGTGTGAATGTTTTACATTTACTTGAACAGCACTGTGCTAATGCCTTCATTATGCTTTCATATTCTCTAGGTGTTACTAGTAAACCACCTAGTTTGTTGCCTCTTCCTACTAAATAGTATCCAGATGGGCGTCTTCCCATTTGCCTTGCCTGTTCCTTGGCCATGGGCACCTCTCTCCCCACCAGCAATATAGTGATAAGCCATTCAAAAATATTTTATAGATTTTTGAGTGTAGAAACCCATGAACAGTCACTGTTCCTGCTTCAGCACCATCTTGAAGGAGAAGCTAGCACTTTCCTCCAACAAATTCAAGAAAGTGATTCAAGTCCACAGAACCTAAGGAAAAACAGAGTACTTTACTAAGGATTCAGTAGAAAGACAAAGATGAGGATGAGCCAGTCCCCCTCTCAAGGGCCCCTCACAGCAACTCTACTTTGGTCTCCTCCCTCACTTGTAGCCCCAAGATTTACATTCCTTTTCAGTTGTAAGATTTAGCCCTGAGATGCCCTCAGTAGGTCTCTTCACTTTCTTCCACTGGTCTGCAAATCAAAGATCCTCAAAGGGGATGCCTTCTCCTTTCTAGAGAGAGAGAGAGAGATAGAGAGAGAGAGAGAGAGAGAGAGAGAGTGTGTGTGTGTGTGTGTGTGTTGGGATTACACACAGGATTACAGTTATGCTTTCCACATGCTTTATGCATTAGCTTACTTTCTTGCAATACTAGAAACACACTAAAATTTTAAAATGCAGTGAGCATACAATTCAAAGACATCACCACACTGGATATCTGTAATCATTACTTATGTTAATTTTGTCATGCTTTACATAAATTAGCATAGATTCTCCTCTTCGCCTAATGAGGAAAATGGTATTTATTTCACTGTGTGCGTATTCTGTTTATAATCATTTATTATGGGCCAAGCACTTCTATGATTTGCATATGGTGTTTGATGCTTTATTCAAGCCTTATTGGAGCCCTTTAACCTTTTTAAAATTCCACTTTGTAGGAGTTCCCTTCGTGGCTCAGTGGTTAACGAATCCGACTAAGAACCATGAGGTTGCGGGTTCGATCCCTGGCCTTGCTCAGTGGGTTAAGGATCCGGCGTTGCCATGAGCTGTGGTGAAGGTCGCAGACGCAGCTCGGATCCCGCGTGGCTGTGGCTGTGGCGAAGGCCGGCAGCTACAGCTCCGGTTTGACCCCTAGCCTGGGAACCTCCTTATGCCATGGGTGCGGCTCTATATAAAGGCAAAAGGACAAAAATAAAATAAAATAAAATAAAATAAAATAAAATAAAATAGAATTCCACTTTGTAAATGAGAAGCTCTAAGCCCAGACTGGTGACACACTTTCTCAGTTTCGGAGGCCTGGCACCGAGAGGAGGTTGGTCTGCAGAGGGTTGTGGTCGGAATTCAGAAATGGGGTTGGCAAATAGTAATAGCAGGTCTCAACAATTATCACCATCACCATCATCATTATCACAGCTTACTTGGTTAAAAAGATTAAAGTAGAATAATCCATTCAGCAATGAGGGAACTCAGTCCATCTTCCCTGATACTCAGTAGAATTCAGAATCATACATGCACAGATTTTGAGAGCCAAAGGCCATGCTCACCTGCTACCAGCGGGATGTTATTGATAATTTGGGCAAGAACATTTTTCTTTGGGCAATACTGTCTCTAACATAGATCGATGTTTAGCATCCCTGGAAGCTGCCCACCAAATGCTAATAATACTCTTCGTTTGTCCTGACCTCTTAACGTATCCCTACGGTGGTTGAACTAACTAGCAGAGTAGTTAAGAGACTCAGCTTTGGACTCATCCTTTCGAAGTTCAGATCTCAGTTCTTTTATTGATGAGCTGAGCAACTCTGGACAAGTTGCCTCATAGCTTGGTGCCTCAGCTTCAAAATATAATTGCTAGCTTTTACTTCTTAGGGTTGTGGTCGGAATTCAAAAATGGGGTTGGCAAATAGTAATAGCAGGTCTCAACAATTATCACCATCACCATCATCATTATCATCAGCCATCAAAATCCAGTTTTATCTTCTTACCGATGTTCCCTTCCCTAAGATTTAGCTTGTTTTTAATGGTTTATTGATAAGGTACAAACCTTAGGTCTAAAAACTCAGCCATAAATCTGCACAGGAGCTAGGAAGGAGAAGCAGGAGTGAAATGATCTCCGTAAGTGCGAAGGATGGAGTACTGATTACTTTGGCTCTTACCAACTTTCCCCCATGGGACAGAGGACTTGACGAATGGCCGTGAATGGAAGAAGGATCATGGACACCCTTCTTCGTGGAGTTCCTTTGTAAAGGACACAGTATGAAAGTGTGAAAAAAATATGAGCTTGGAAGTCAGACCAGGCTTCAGATTCTGGCTCTGCAGCTTCCCAGCTGTGTGATCCTAGGTATGTTACCTAAACTCAATTTCTTTGGTGGAAATAAAGCAGCCTGCAATGCAGTATTACTGTGGTGATAAAATCAGATAATGTATGTAATACTTCTGGCATAGAGAAAATGCTCACTGAATGTCAGTTTCCTTTCTTCAAAAGCGTCTTGGAATCCAGCCCTCACTCCTTGCTCTCATCACTACCCACTCCCTCTACCCTCATTCTTTTCCCAGGCACCCTGGAGGCTTGAAAACAGAGTGGAGTTAAAGCACACCCTGTTAGACTAACAAATGCACAAGGATTGAAGTGGTTTAGGGGAACTGTTTAAGAGATAATGAGACTCTCCTGGATACCAAGTGGGAAAAGGCAAGGAGAAAATAATTTTCGTAACTCATAAAAACAATTTTGATTCCAAAAAAGAGGTAATGTTCTCCCTCCCACTTCGTTCCTGGTTTAACTCGGTTTACAGCTGGACCACTCGGTGCACTATTATGGGCTATAGTCTTGAGAGAAGAGAAAAGTAGAATTTTGGACTTCAGCTGGAGAAAGCCACCACTTTGGATATTGTGTTTGGAACTAAGAGTGTGATAATGCCCATAAGGACAGCCTGACTCTAGGTCCCATGAAGCTCAAGAAAATAGCGAATGATAACAGCCTCCCTAATGCTTGGTTTCCAAATCCCTTTGTCCTGAAATATCTTATTTAATCCTCATATTTGTTCAAGGAAGACAGACATCTTCATGTTACAGATGGAGATACTGACACTCTAATAAGTTAATTATATTGCTCTGGGTCATGGAGAAACAAAGTGACTGCATACTCATTCGAATCTAGGATGGCTGACTTTAATTGCTATTTCTAGAATTTCTATTTACCCTCAACTTTTTTTTTTTTCTTTTTAGGGCCACACCTGCAGCATATGGAAGTTCCTGGACTAGGGATCCAATCGGAGCTGCGGCTGCTGGCCTACACCACAGCCACAGCAACGTCAGATCTGAGCCTCATCTGTGACCTACACCACAACTTATGGCAATGCCAGTTCCTTAACCCACTGAGTGAGGCCAGGGATCGAACCCGCATCCTCACAGACACTATGTATATTCTTAACCCACTGCCCCACAATGAGAACTCCTATCCTGAACATTATTAAGAAGCATAAAAAAATTTGCAGACATTTCTATCACTCATAAATATTCTCCCATTTCTCCTCTGAAAAGACAGAAAAATCATACTTCTCTGGCTCCTGATGGCACGACCCTAAGACTCTCTTTAGCAGATAAATGTGAGCAAATTGTTATGAGTTGTACCAGGCAACACCGTTTAATGCCAGTTAAAGACTCTAGACCAGGAATCTGCAAACTATGGCCTGCAGACCAAATCCAGCCCACTACTTGTTTTTGTAAATTAAATTTTATTGGAGCATGTCACACTCATTTGCTTTTGTATTATCGATGGCTGTTTTCATGCTACACTGGCAGAGTTGAGTGGTAACAGGGATCTCACGGTTTGCAAGGTCAAAAGTATTTACTATCTAGCCCTTTAAGAAAAGGTTTACCAACCTTTGTCCTAGACCTTCCCTACCAGGTCAGCTTAGGAGTCTGAGTTGTTCCAATGATACAGGTAGAAGTTGGTGGCGACTTCCACATCCTAGATCACTTAGCTGCTGCCTGAAGAACAGTTGGCCTGGAGAGTTACTCAGACCCACTGTAGACTTTGCATGAGTTAAAAATGTCTTTGTTGTGTTAAGCACAACATTTTGCTTTTTTTTTTTTTAAACATGACATAATCTGGCCTCTCTTGGCTGATACAAAAGTTGAGTTAGTAAATGCTAAGGCTCTAAGGAAAATACACTGATTAGAGTCTGCTGGGATCAGGATGCATGGACAAAGTGGTATAGCAGGTGATGGAAGTAGACGTGGAAGGGACGGATGGGTGTTCCTGCTTTGGGGATGGGCACATCCTGTGATTTTAAAATAGAAAGTTCTGGGCCAGAGATTATGGGCAAGTTTGCATTGTTGACAAATCTGCCCACCAGGTTTAAGGTCAAGGGAATTTCCAGGTGTGACTCATGGGTTCCAAAGAGTCATGTTTCCCTAAAAAGTTTTATAAGCCAAGTTTCTGCATAAATATTTTGAGTGTCGATATGGTCAGGGCAAAATGGGCTCCCGATTCTGAGCTTTTCTTTAAAGCAATGCTCTATAGGAATGCTCTGTTTCTCAGGATTGACCATTCATGCTCCCCTCATGGCTGATGACCAATGTTAAGCAAAGCCTGCCTCACATGTTGTTGAGTCCAATGTGTCTTTGTTGGAAGACTGACATCCTGTATACCTCCAAATACCAACCAGATTCAGTTGGTATTTGCCTGTGACTCCCAGTTCCAAGGAAGCAAAATTTTTTTTTTGTCTTTTTGCCTTTATGTAGAGCCGCACCCACAGCATATGGAGGTTCCCAGGCTAGGGGTCTAACAGGAGCTGTAGCCGCCGGCCTTCGCCACAGCCACAGCAACGCAGGATCCGAGCCGCGTCTGTAACCTTCACCACAGCTCACGGCAACGCCGGATCCTTAACCCACTGAGCAAGGCCAGGGATCGAACCCGCAACCTCATGGTTCTTAGTCGGATTCGTTAACCACTGAGTCACAAAGGGAACTCCCAAGGAAGCAAAATTAGCAAGGTCTGCTTTAGTGGTTTTAGAATTCTTCTCACTCGACAAAGAAATGAGCATCCCCTTGACTTCTAAAACCAGGGAATCTCCAACCCAAAAGAATTTCTGTCAGGGTATGAGAAGTGGATTTCTGAATAGGATGAAGTAAATTTATACAGGATGAAGTAAATTCCACAGTTTTCCAGGGATGCAGAACATGTGGATGGAGGAATAAGTTTGATAATAATATGTTCTGTCCTGTTGCATGTGATATGCTTAGAGCAAATGGGCCAAAGACAAGGTGACTTAGACTTAAGATCTTGGATGAGGGCTGACCAATGAAAGACCTTAGCTGTGTTCAGTCACAGTAGGAATGGACACCATGGTTCCCGCAGGCATGGGTCACCTCATGGGTAAAACAAAATGTGTCTGATGTGTGTAACTCACAGTGTCCCTCCCCGGGCATTTAACTTACTGGATTCAGCATATTGACCTGCCCTAGCACACTCCCAACCTTGTCCTGTTTCAGAAACTTCTGGTGTAGGCAAGAATGGAATAGATAAGAACTGCGAAGGATATGAATGTATCCATTGGATAAGATTTAAATGGGGAGGGATAGAGAGAAAGAAGAATAACACTGACTCGGGATGATCTCAAAGAAGGGTTGATGGTTATCAGGAGAGGTGGTGGTGACAGAGACATAGTTCAGAAACCCCACAGACCACCCTGCCTCCCCTAGTTTGTAAAGAGAAAAACTGCTCCTCACTCCCTGCCATCCCAGAAGAAGAAACGAGAAAGGAAATGGTTCATTAAATAAATGCTTATAAAATACTACCGTCTTATCTGAGTCTTCACAGCCAAAAGCAATAAAGAAACAAGTAATCACCTTGTGTGCTAAAAATCTTTTCTACATGCACACACACACACACACACACACACACACACACACACACACTCATTAATACACAGTTCAGAAGACTTGATGGAATAAGATTCAGTATATTACCAGTGAATATAACTGGAGACCCAACTTCTTGTCAAGAGAACAATTGAACTATTTTGTAAATATGGTGGCCTGGTTAACACTGTATTAAACTCAGCTGGATGTCAACACAGGGATGCTTTTCTTTTTCTCCAATTAGCGTCATCTTCCCAATAACTGCGGCACATCACAAATACCCCCTTTGGGTACACAGAATGTTCTCCCTACTTTCTATATCTTATTAATCCACTTTTCTCTCCTGTGCCTGATCTGAGAATCCAAAAATAGCTCATGCATTTGAACTTGTAGATTGCTGCTGTCAGACTCTAACTGCTGGAGCCGAACAGAGAGCAGCCTCCAGACAGTGGAATGGGAGGGGCTAGGGCTTCCCAGAGCCCACCTGTCTCCCCAGGCACAAGAGGATCCTGAACTGCTTTGATTTGGGAGGGGCACGGTCAGGTGGGAGGGAGTGTGCATACTCCACGGCATACCTAATTTCACTGGAAAAACGGGAAACCAAACACACAGCAAAGGGGATCAGAGTCAGGAACAAAGATCCCGTTTCTATGACAACTGGAGGCACACACACATCATCACAGTGAGAGGTCTGAACTGGGGCAGGAGTGCTGACAGCTTCACCTAAAGCCTGTCGTCAGGTTTTCCCTTATCCTGGTGCTTTTATCAGTCACACTCTATCCCCCTAAAGTGCTGGAATGAATGGGGACCAGGCACCCTCCTGCTAACAGGTTTGCCAATATCAGCTGCCTTTTACCCTTGCATGGGAAATAGAAGATATGAGTTTCCTTCAGATTATTTACTAACTGAAGCATCTGGATTAGTCTGTGACCCTAGGATTCCTTTTTTTCACTCTCACCTCCCAAACACATACACACACACACACACACACACACACACACACAGAGTGAGGCTATACTAGGGTTCCTGGTAACGTACATCCCTGGACAGTTGTACACAAATGCAGCCTCCTGACAGGTACATCTAATGGTGTCCTTCACATCATGTACTCAGTTCCTCATAGGATTTCAGCTCCCAGACCCTTACACCAGGAAATCACCTTTTTGCGGAAGATTCTTTAAGTCAGCAATCCTCAACCCAAGCTACTCATTAGAATCATCTGTAGTGGTTTACTAAAATGTTCCAATGCCCAGATCTCACCTCTAGTTTTGATATATGCGTATGTTTAAAAAACACACACTCCTAATGTGATTCTAACCTGTAACCAGAGTTGAGTGCATTATACTAATTCACTCAGCATCCATGTGCTTGTTGCTCTTTTTGTGCTGGATCTTAGAAATCTGAATCTGAATAGGAGTTCTGAGTCTACTGGTGGGAGATAGAGATGTAGACAGATAAATGGATGAAGTGATGTGTAGTCCTAAGCTGGTCTGCATGAGTCAAGTAAGGGTATACAAGTGTGTGGCTCTGTTTGGGGAGGGTCAAGAAAAACATCATGGAGAAGAGAAGATGATACATCAATATGGAAATATGTGTCTATATTTTATAGATGAACAAGAGCAGAAAGGTTATTAGAAGGGTAATGTGACGAAAGGCACAGAGGGTATGATGGGGAAACTAAAATAGGTTTGTACCACTGACAGGTAGGTTTCAGGGGTGTTTCAAGTGATAGGTGAATTCACATTAGTGAAATGTAAATTAGATAAGAAGAAAAGATATAGATTGAAGTGAAAACAGAGAAAAGGATAAAAACTACTAAAGAGGTGTGTGTGTGTGTGTGTGTGTGTGTGTGTAAATCCAGCACGAGAGATATATGTGTGTCATATAAAGGTCTAATATAAGTGTAAGTGGAACCCCCAAAGAAGAAAGAGAATGGGGAAGAGGCAATATTTGAAGAAATGATGGTTAAGATTTCTAAATTGAAAAAAAAAAAAGCCATCAAGTGGCAGATTCAATCAAGTACTATGAATTCCAGGCAGAATAAATGCAAAGAAAATAAATCAAAATTGATCACAGTAAAATTGATGAAATCTAAAAACAGAAAAAATATTAAAAACCAGCCATAGAAACAAGAAAATTTTCCTTCAAATTGGTAAAATTAAAATCGACAGATGACTCAACCGAACAAAAACACAGAAGCCTAAAGCTTGTAAACGATAATGTGCCATGAGTTAAAAGAAAATAACTGCCTGACATTGACCATCAGCAGATCCTACAACAGGAAGTAGTAAGGTTCTTCAGAGAATAGGAAAAGAATTCCAAATAGAACACAGAAACGTAAAGAGTAGGAAAAACAACAGAAAAGCCAAATATGTGAGTAAAAACTTACTGTGTAAGGCAACAGTAACACATATGATATATTATAAACAAATAGAACCAAAACAAATGGCAATAAAAGCACCTAAGTAGGAAGGGGCTGGGGAAATGAGATCAATTTGTTTAAAATTCCCTTACTGTCTGGAAAGGAGTACTAATTGATAATAGATATTAACAAATCAAAGTTATATGCTGCATTCTTGAATGTAAATGCAAAAATAATAGTAGAAAGAATATCTTGCAAGCTAAAATGGAGAGTAGATGAAAAAAATAGAAAAAAATTAATCCATGAGTAGGTAATAAAGGAGAGAAAAGGAAAAAGAGATGAAGTGGAACACATAGAAAGATGATAAATTTAAACTCAAATAGATATGTAATTTACATTAATTTTTGAGCTAAGTTTCCAGTTAAAAGATATGAACAGACTCAATGAAAAAAATGGAACCACTTTTTTGGGGGGGTTGCAAGAGAAATACCTTAAATATAAGGATAGAAAGGTTTGACCAGAAAAAGAAAAATTCCAATTCAAACTATTTATCTGAGAAAAATGAACCTGTGTGTTCACAAAAAGCCTTGCACAAGGATCCATAGATGCTTTGTTCATAATAGCCACAAAGTAGAAATGGTTCAGATGTCCATCAGTAGGAGAAATAATAAAGAACTATGCATGCATAATGCATACTGCTTAGCAAAAAAAAAGCTCTGATAAAATGTAACCACAAAAGAATGAACCTCTACAGCATTTTGCTAAAGGAACAAGACACAAAAGATTAAAGAAAAAAAAAATCAATATATGATTATTTCAAAACACTCAAAATTCAACATCCATTCATGACAAATACTTTTAGTGGACTAAGAATAAAGAGAAATATCTTTAATCTGATAAAGAATATCTACAATAACCCACTACATACTTAAAGGAGATATGAAGGAAGCTCGCCCTCTGAGATACTAAGACAAAGGAATTTATTCTCCTCTCTAATACCGTACTGAAAATCCTAGATAGATTAAAAAAAAGGGCAAGGGAATAAATGTAGTGGATTCAGAAAATAACAAATTAATTCTTAGAGAAATGCAAATCAAAACTACAATGAGGTAACACCTCGCGCGGGTCAGAAAGGCCATCATTGCTGGTCAACAAATAAATGCTGGAGAAGGTGTGGAGAAAAGGGTACCCTCCTTCACTGTTGGTGGGAATGTAAGTTGGTACAACCAGTATGGAGGTACCTCAGAAACTTAATATAGAACTACCATATGAGCCAGCAATCCCACTTCTGGGCATATATCCTGACAAAACTTTCATTCACCCGTATGTTCATTGCAGCACTAATCACAACAGCCAGGACATGGAAACAACCTAATGTCACTGACAGATGAATAAATGGAGAAGATGCTGTGCTTTGGAGTTCCCATTGGGCTCAGTGGTAACAAACCCAGCTAGTCTCCATGAGGACGCAGGTTTGATCCCCAGCCTCACTCAGTGGGTTAAGGATTCAACTTTGCTGTGAGCTGTGGTGTAGGCTGTAGGTGGCTGTGGCATAGGCTGGCAGCTGCAGTTAAGATTCAGCCCCTAGTCTGGGAACTTTCATATGCTGAGGGTGCAGCCCTGAAAAAAATAAAATAAAAATTTAAAAAAAGGAATGTATGCTTTTTTGTTGTTGCTGTTGGGAGAAAATGAAGGTGACAAATAAAGAAAGGCTATATCATTTTCGTGCATTGGGATATTTAATATAACAGCGACAACTATTCTCCACAAACTGATCCATGGATTCAGTGCAATATCAATTAAATCCAAAGAGATTGTGTTGTTGTTATTGTTGTTTGTTTATTTGATTTTAACAAGCCGATCCTAAAAATTATCTTGGAAATAAAAATCCCCAAGAATAGCCAAGAGAATCTTTTTTTGTTGGCAATTGACAAAAAGACTCAAAAAGCGAAGAACTGTCAAGACAGTCTTGAAGAAGATTTTTTTAAAAAGCAGAAAGAGTTATTATATCTGAAATCAAGACTTATTACAAAAGCACACCAATTAAAACAGTACATACTAATACTACAAGGACTGACAATTAAGCCAGTGGAACAGTAAAGAGACCCCACAAATAGATCTATGCATATATCAATACTTAATTGATGACAAAAATGGCACATCAGAGCAGTGGGGACAAAAATAGACTGTTCAATAAACAATGGACTGTCAATTGGATACCCAAAAAAAAAAAAAATGAAACTTAGCATCTTTCTCATATACAAAAATAGATTCCAGAAGAATTGCAGCTCTAATCGCGCAAAGTAAAACAGTGAAGTTTCTAGCTGAGAAAGTAGAATATTTTCAAGGCCCTGGGATAGGTTAGATTTTTAAAAATTATTACTGAACTTTGTTAAAATTATGAACTTCTAAGATAGTTGCCAAATATTTCACAGTTACGATAATGGAGAAAAATGATGAGTGTACCGAGCAAAACACTATCTACCACATTCTATTAATGTTTTCAGCTTGAATTTTTAAAATTTGTCTTGGGGTTATAGTTCCGTATGAGCAATTCTGTCATGGAGCTCAAGAATTTACATTTCTGACAAGCTCCCTCATAAAGCTGTTGGCCTGGTGACCACACTTTGAGAACCACTGCTCACAGCGAACCAAGTTACCTTTGATTTGCTCATTCCCAAGGTGGTGTGGAGCAGCCTGAACAGTGGTTTCTTTCCATACTCTCACATAGTAAGTGTACTATGTCCTCTCCACCCAGACTCCTCACTGGCCTTTCCCCTCTTCTCACAATCTCTTGGAGTTATACAGGCTGAGTTTTGTTAGTGATGATGGTTTTTTCTTTTTTTTTCTTCTTATCTGTCTCTGCCATCTGCAAGTATTGCTAAAGCCAGAAGAGACTGACCTTGGGTTTTCCTTCTTTTTCTCCTACATCATATCCTCCTAATTCTCCACCCCAAGCTTACAATAAAGTAGCAAATAATATTCAAGGGTGAGAGATTAGCTTATGGATAAGAAACATAGTAAATTAGTATTTTAAAACCTTAAATTGATTTTAATACTAAAACCATTTAAGGCATTATAGAGGATTGATAAAAACCCTTTCCATTTTATTTATCTTTTCATTTATTTATTTATTTTGCTTTTTAAGGCCATACCCGTGGCGTCCGGAGGTTCCCAAGCTAGGAGTCGAATCGGAGCTGTAGCTGCTGGCCTATGCCAGAGCCACAGCAACCCCAGACCTGAGATGTGTCTGCAAGTTACACCACAGTTCACTGCAACGCCGGATCCTTAACCTACTGAGGCCAGGGATCGAACCCTCAGTCTCATGGTTCCTAGCTGGATTCGTTTCCGCTGAGTCACGATGGGAACTCCCCACCCTTTCCATTTTAAATGTATCTAAATAATTCTCAAGATTGAGAAACATGACGGAATAAAGGGAAGACCAAGTTTAGGATGAGGCAAGACCTAATAGGAATGTGAAGGGCAGAAACAAAGCTCTATCCTCTCTCTCCAGGGAAGGGGCTGGTAATTCAAAACCAAATCTGAATGGGGGCAGAGCAGGTTCTGTTATGGGCCAACGAGGATTGGTGGTCCAGAGAGCTCTCCATCCCATGGGGACTTTGCCCTAGCAGAGAGACACAGAAGCAGGGCCAGTGCCAGGCACTGAACTGAAGGGCCCCATACATTCCACAGGGCTTAGGAACCAGAGAACAGGAGCAGAACGGTGGCCGGAGGACTGTCACTAGGTAAGCTTGGAGCACACCCCAGGCAGCTGGCATCTGTTGAAGAAATTAAATGGGACCCCATTTGAAGGCCAGGGCCCAGGAAGAGATTGGATTAGGAGATTGCACAGCTCCGGTGGACCCGGAAAAAAGGACATCAGGTGGCACTAACCATACTCACAGTGTATCCGGAGGGTTCCATCCTTCTATGATGGCCAGGGCTGTCCTGACACCACCGACCCACTCTGACTCCCACCATCTCTAAGAAGGCTGCACAAATTCAAATGTGGAAAAGGAGCACAGCAGACAGCTGCAGTGGGGCTGAGACGAGCATGAGGGTTGCCGTGGAAAGTAGACGGCCAAGAATTGATGCCAACTCTTCCCTCTGACATTCCAGGCCAGGAAGGGAACTCTGCCACTACAGTATGAGAAATGTGAACTCACATTCCTCCTTCATAGCCAATGCCTCACTCCTGCTGTAATTATCGTAAGACGTGGTAACTAATCCCTTCCCTGTCTATTTTACGAGGCTGCCTACCAAGCCAAATGTGATGATATAGGTGAGAGCTACTACACAAACATAAGATATGAGAAGCTGGAGATGATCATGTTTACATTGTGTGCCGGCTTTAATCCTTTAGCTCAAATAAATACAAGATCAGAAAAACCGGAGCGTTTCAACTGAATCCCACACCAGTGTCTCTTGTGAGGCTTCTTTCCATCCTGTATTCAGCTGTCTCTTGAATCAGATCCATCTCAAACCATTTCCTCTTTTCAAAGAGAGAACAAGTTAATAATAGTGTTTTGTATTTAAGGGTAGAAACCTGCTCATATTTCATGTTTGGAGATGGTGGGAGCAATGCAACCCTGCGGGTTTTGGGTTTAACAGTGTGTGTGGCTGTTTCCATAGGGTAACACTCTGAGACTGGAGTGAGGCTTGGCTGATAGAGAAAGGCATTCATGGAGAGTTAGTGTACTTCAAGCAAATCCAGCATCACTCCCTGAGTTGGTGTGGCACAGGGAGAGAGGTACGTACAGGTAAACACAGTGCCTGCTCTTTGGTCCTGGCTCGTAGCTTTAAAACCAGTCAAATTCCTTATCCACAATATCACTGGAGCTCAGCTAAAGTGACTTTTTGTTATTATCTGAAAATGTTCTGGTTTTATCATTTCGTTTCTTTCTTCATGTTTGTGTCTGGCCTCTGATCCCCTCGTCTTTCTTTCCTGTCTTATTTCTGTGCACTCTTTGAACTTGATGGCAGATAGCCTTCCCTGGTGATTTTAGTCCTGCCTACTCTCTTTCCAGGTATGTGCTCACTCTAACTCAGACACTTGGATCCCAGCCATGGCATTAGCCTGCTTTGCTCTTGCTCCAACATGATTCTCTCCATCTCCTACGAGTTTGAGTACCACCCTGGAGAATCATTCAATCTAAGGTCAAAATGAATGGATCCGGAGCATAAGATGAATGCTGCCAACGTAGCATATATCAAGCAAGACTGGGGCAGAGAGAGAGGCCCATTCATTCCTTTGTCCACTATTTAGCTCTTACTCCTGTTACTCTTCTCCAACTCACAGACCATGGAGAGGTGTTTGAACCTGGGTCCTCAAATGAACAGGGAGTTTCTGGAAGTGTTAACGTTCAAGATTTCAAAAATCCTAATAGGAATTGAATATGTATGCAAGATAAGTCTGCCCAAGCAAGTTGGAACTCACTTTGCTCGTTGGAGCTTATTTGCTTTATTAATAGGGGAGGTGTTAGTTATGGCTGGTGATCAGTCATTGGGTTAATAGAAGAAATAAAAAAATGAATGACTTATATTTAGTAAATACTATTAGAGAGCCCAAATGTTCCAAAATGTTCCAACGTGACAATTAAAATGTTCCAAAATAGGAGAGCACGACAATTATGGTTGGAAGTCCTTTGGAATGAAAAGGCAGTAACCTACTAATTAAATGTCAAGGACAGTATAGACAATTGAGTCTCTTGTGTGCAACAGCCAGAGTGCTTTGGCCTTTTATGTGACTCAATGGGAAAAAAAAAAATTCTTGGGGAGCCTCTGATCCAGTGGGTGTAATGGGAGATGTCAGCATTTTGAAAATCCTATCAACAACATTTTGTGTGTCTATGTAAGAAATCCATTAAAATTTTCTTTTCACCCCAAGAAAGTATCAAAAAATTATTTTCCTAAGCAGTAAAATTGATTATTAATTAATGAATTTATTTCTAATTTATATATCATGTCTTCCTAAGTTTTAAGGAAGAGTAGATCTGTAGATTTACAATTTTTCACCCATGAATAATGTTTATTAATTTACAAAATCTGTTCACATAAATAATTTTATTTGAAATCACTGCCATGTGGTAGGTAAGTTTTACTAGGTCCATTCTGGAGATGAAAATGTTGACATTGTCAGCAACAAAGCACCGGTTACCCCAAGAAGGCACAAAACTATTTCCTATTAAGTATGATACTTTTTTAGCTTAAGGGCACTGTGGGTTTTTGCTCCTAAAAGTAAATCTGGGCATTTTGATATGATTTGAAGCTCTAACAATTTTGTTGAGGTAACTTCAAAAAAAGTTGTTAAATATGACTCAAGCCAATAAATAAATACAAGCAAAGAAAATGCTAAAGCACCTAAGGCTTTTCAAAAGAGAAGAGGCAAATTTTTATTCCAGCATTTTCTAAACTGTGCCTCAGGAACATTAGAGTCCCAAGTCAGATGAACAGATTTACTAGGAAAAAGAAGGATTTTGAGGTAAAATAAGTTTTGAAAACATTGCTTACCATATCTTTTTATTAAAGGTTAATGCATTGAAATCTCCAAGCCCTTCGGCGTTGAAGAAATTCATTCAACTTTGTTTATCAACACGTCCCAACCTTACTTGATAATGGAAAGACTTCTTGTCATAGAGTTCCTGTTACCAAAATGTGTTATTTATGGGTTACAACATAATGGTTGAGAATACTGGTTTAGCCAAATAAAAAGTGGAAACTTCCTTGAATTTACAATAAAGAAAAGGTAAGGAGGAGAAAAAAACAGAAGCCATGATATTTTGTTATTGCAACCCTAGCAAACTAATATAGCTACTGTCTCTAAATTAATATGTCTAGATCCCAAGCATTAGATGAGGTACAACCTCTTTAAAAAAAGATGTAATAGGAGGTTTTCTGCCAGTTTGGGTGTAGGTCCTCAGACTACGCACAGGTTTGATGATTCATTAGGAAATCTCAAAGGACCCAGCATAGGGTTGTACTCACAGCTAAGAAAAGGATGCAAAGCAAAATCTACAAGAGGAAAGATGCGTGGGGAGAAGTCCAGAAGAAACCAGGAATTAGTTTCCAAGAGTCTTCTCCCAATGCAGTTACACGGGATGGGCTTCATCCCCTAAGACTAAGTTATGAAGCCACTTGTGAAATATTGTCTACCAAGGAAGCTCATTAGAGACTTGGTGCCCAGAGTTTTTGTTGGAGGCTGATCATCTAGGCTGTCTCTGCCTACCTTGGATCAAAATTCCATACTCCCAGGAAGAGAGTAGCTATTCAGTAAAACCACATTGCTTGTACACATAATTTTAGGCACAGAGAACAACTCTTATCAGTTCTACAAATGGTGAGCAGACACCAGACACTAGCCAAAGGCCAGTCTTGCAAATAGGATTTTGTCTTATTTCTGCACAAAGCTAGATGATTTAAACAACTGAAATGCTAGCTAAAACATAAAAACACCCTTTAAAGTACATTATTGATCTGAAACTGTAAGAAGGTATTTGCAAAGACCAAAAATCAAGTGAGAATGGGAACCTGGAAGGTAAGAAAGAAACAAAGACAGTTTTTAAGCAGAAGGTTTCTGCTGGACCTTGGAGAATGAAAGCTTTCTCTCTGACAACTATAAAGGATGCAGAGAACAGAAGATAAAACCCAGGGTCCACACTAGATGGATTGCCTAGTAGAATATTGTCATAAAAACCTGGCGCCTGAAAATATCACATCTTTTTTGTTGAGATAAATGTAAGAGAACTACCAGAAAGCTTATTAGTCTCTACCTTAAAATTAAGCGGAAAGAAAAAATAAAATTCTCTTGGAATTTCAAACCACAAGCCAGAATATTTGTGGCCCAAGTCAAAGATATCTCTATGACATGTAAAACCTTAAGTTTATTTTTAAATATTTATTTATTTATTTACTTTTTAGGGCTGCACCCAGAGCATATGGAAATTCCCAAGCTAGGGGTCAAATCAGAGCTATAACTGCTGGCCTATGCTATAGCCACAGCAACGCCAGATCTGAGCCCTGTCTGGAACCTACACCAGAGCTCACAGCAACACTGAATCCTTAACTCACTTAGTGAAGCCAGGGATCTAATCCATGTCCTCATAGATACTAGTTGGGTTTATTTCTGCTGTGCTACAATAGGAACTCCTCAAGTTTATACTTTTATTTAGAGTTGGTACAGCTTGATACTGCTGCTAGGCAATTAGCTAAATAATATATAAATACTCTCTGGAAAAATGTAACTTCAGTCCAGAATTTAAAGTTAAAAATCCCTAGGTAAGTTCCAAGAAAAATGTGCAACTCACAGCCAAACGTCACCAAGACCCATAGAGACAAAGAATTATATATATGTCAGTAGATGCAATAATAGCTGAATTGGGCTCACAAACATTTTAGACATTGAAATTATCGGACACAGAGTATAGGTTTTACATTTAAAGAAATAAAAGAGAAATTTTAGGTATGAACAAGAAATGAAAGACTAAATACATGACCAAATGTATTTGAAAAGGAACCAAAGAAACCTTTTACAAATTAAAATCATGGCAATTGAAATGAAAAACTCAACAGAAAATTAGACACAGTCAAATGTGAAATTAGTGAATGGAAATACAAAGAAATCATCCAAATCACAATACTGAGAAACAAATATTTGGAAAATGTGAATCTTATGTTAAGAAATGGTAGATGAAGCAAGAGGTTCAACAAATATTTAAATTAGCATTCCAGGAACAAAGGCCTCACCGTAAAGAACTCCAGAAATAGAATGGGATAAAGGCAATATTTCAAGCAAAAACAATGGGTCAAAATTTCCCAGAAATTTTTTAAGACATGAAACTTCAAATACAGGAATTATAAACTCAAGCAGGATAAAATTCACAAAACAAAATGGAATATCAGAAAACCAAAATAAAAACAGGATCTCTTAAAAGCAATCATAACATGAAAATCCAGCTATGGGAGTCGGGGGTTAATAGATGCAAACTACTGTATTTGGAGTGGATAAACAATAAGGTCCTGCTGTACAGCACAGGGAATTATATCTAGTCACTTATGATGGAACATGATGGAGGATAAAGTAAGGAAAAGAATATACATATATATACATATATGTACATATATATATATGTGACTGGGTCACTTAGCTGTACAGTAGAAATTGACAGAACACTTTAAACCAACTCTAATGGAGAAAAATAAAAATCATTTAAAAAATTAAAATAAAAAATGAAAAACCTCAAAAAAAGAAAATTAAAATACAGCTTTTCAAAATTTGAGATGCAACAACAACAGTGTTTAGAGGGAAATTTATAGTATTTTATACACATATTTGAAAATAAGACATTTCCAATAGTCAGTAGTGAAATAAAATTAATATTTCTAAACTCTCAATGATTCAACCATGCTAGAAGAATTAATTGTATTTCTCGTTTTGGGTATAAAAAAATCGTTGTCATATGAATAGGTGATAAAATAACATACTGACAAAAAACGTAAAAGAAATTATTATAGAACTACATCAGACAGTTGATTAATACAAGTGTTGAATCATCAAACACAAGTTTCTGGTCAGATTTTTAAAATCTAAAACTTGTGATTTCTGAATACAGATTTAATTGCCTACTTACTTTTGTATTCATAACTTTGTATTACTTTTTTCTTAAAAGAATCCTCCCCCTCAAACTGTATGGATTTTAGTTTCTTCAAAGTTTGAACCCACTCTTGATGAACCCAAAGACTTCCTCTAGGAATTAAGACATATTTATGCCTGACATCAGCAAGCAACTACCAGAAGATAGGCTGGCAAGCTGTGTGTTGAGAAATGCGACTGTATAATGAATACTACAGTCTAGCATCTGACTCAGACTCCTACAGGCTCAGATCTGATTTTGTTGGCTCCTGAAGAGATCCATCTCTCAGGTTCATCTCACATTGGCTGAGATCATAAGACTGACGTATATAATTACGAAGGCAAATTATTTACACAGTGGTCGGAAGAACTTGAAGTACCTCTTTTCAGTGCATTTTCTCTCTGTAGAAAACTGCATGAGAAACAATATATCACTTTATAATGAGAGGTCTCTGACAGAAGGGCTAAAAACACTAGAAACTATAGGAGGGGGCATGTTCCTTCACTGAAGGCAGGCCTGCCTAGAAAATCAAATCCCAATCAGAAATTTACTTGATGAGCATGAAATCAAAACAGGTAGCTAGAAAAACTGAACATTTAATGACATCAGACTAAAATTCTCTTTTGAGTGTCCTTGTCATTGAGAGTTGCATAGTCAATGACAAATTGGCTGCAAAACGATTTCCACTTTAGGAACGGCCCTAGGAGTGAGATTGGAACTACCCGATGTCTTATTGTTGAGTATATCTCTTCCAGTAACAGAGCTGTGTGTGATTTTCTCTTTCTCTAGGTCTCCATAGCTTGTCCTTTTCAATAGATAAATGCTGTCATCTGTAAGATGATGACACATCCATAGGCAGATCTAACGTACATCTTAATGTTTCACTCTCTGAAAAACATAGGTTGTTCGAAACCTGCTGGGACTGTCTCTCTAGGAAATTCCTTATAGTCTTATTTATTGTCATGAGGTCCAGAAATGGCTTACTGTGTGACAGAAAGGACATGACCAAGAAGAGGCTGGCTTATCTCCTCAATAATACGAGTTAACGTGATAGAAACTGTTGTCAAACACAGATGCTCATGTCAAATTTTAAGTGAAAAAAGGTGCAATATACACAGCTAATGAAAACTATTAGGCAAGCATTAGAATTTGCATTGCACGTGAACAAGGAATGAAAAAAAGAGATTTTGCTCTTTTATTGAGTTCTATTAATACGGTTATAATGCTATTTTGCTATCTATGCATCCAAACCATTTTCTAAAATCTCTACTTCCTTCTAATAATTCTTTACTTGGTATGAGACAGTGGTTAATGTGAATTTCAAAGGTATGAAACATAAATGAAGCTTCAAACTATCTTAAGTATTTGAAAACCAGGTTTTCATTGATAACCATTCACTTGTTCGTTAAATAGTTTTAGTGAAGACCGACTATGGATTCAGTATAATTTCATACTCACATCTTACCGATGAAAGCCTGGGCATTTTAACAAAGCAGAAAAGAATAGATTTATTTAGTGCCAGATACAGTTGGTTGGAAAAGATAGAAATTTGCCAGAGATGTGGAAGTAAGATAAAGGACTTTGAAATGTGGCCATCAAGTGGTTAAAGTTCATTATTGCATCTCAAGGTGTTTGAACTTTGATTTGCAATTAATGGAAAACCCAAACCCCAAAAGCTAAAAATAAAAATTCTAAAATAATTACTCCAAAATTCCAAAACTGTGACCTGATTACAAAGAAACTGAGCTAATAACATGATGGATTTGAAAAAAATAAACCTATTAAATATACTGTCTGCATTTTTAAATATAGGTCAGCCTTATTTGATAGCTAATGAGAAAGTATGAGGGCTTCACTCTAATTGTTAAACAATTTGATCCTAAAATACCACTTCCATATACCCCAATGCAATCAATCATAGGTTCTTTAGGTGATTCTTCTTAAGCATGTCTGGAATCTGTTTTTATTAATGCCCACAGCCACCACCATTTTTTACCAAGGTTATTGAATCAGCCTCCTTCCCAGGTTCCCTGTTTCTGGTTTTACACTCAGTTCCTTCTCTGCTTGGCTATAAGTTTTCTAAAACACATCAGTGGTTCCCCACACTCTTAGGATAAGGGAAAATGAAAACAAACCATACTTAGAATTTTTGTGAATTGAACCCTCTTATTTCTCCAACCCTTTTTATTTTTGTGGTCATGAACATCAAACTGATTCTTTCCTTCAGGTCTTTGCTCCTGGTGTTCTTTGCTAGCCTAGTAAACCCTGGTATCTTCTCTGTCCCCAGTACCTCACTTTTTCTATGGCTCTGCCAAGTGCATTAATAATTGGTTCACTTATCCATATGGTCAGGACCATAGCCATTGCAGGAACCACCATACCCCCTACATCAATGTTGTACCTTCTGCAGACCAGGAGCTAAATAAATACGTGTTGAATGAAGAAAAGAATGAAATCATTCAATATAGCATATTTCTAGTATACAGAAAAAAAAAAGAACTACCATTTTCTGGGTCACTGTTTTGTGCCATCTCTGATACGAGGTATCTCAAGGATATGATTTTATTAATCCTGAATACAATACTGTGCAATGATGATAATAATATTCACCTTTTATTGAAGACCTGTGATGTTGCTGGGTCAGTACTGTGTGTTTCATAATCATTTCACACAAGAGCCTTCATTTGTCCTCTTTTCCTAAAAGCAACATTAAGGTGCAGAAAGTGTCCCTTAATGAGTAGTTATACAGAGTTGTCTAAAATTTCAAAGCTGAATTCTCTTACTGTTTCCAAACCCTTCCTGCTGCCCATACTACCTGTGTCATGGCCCTGAGTCTATTTTTCTCTCTTCTTGACTCTTCAGATGTGCAGTGATCCCTTTCACAACCCAGTACTTAGATGGAGTCCACTCTATTCTGACAGCATCCTACGCTCAGAGGGAAATCAAGCTGGAAAAGATCTGGGAGACCAGTTAAGCCAATCTTCTCACAACAGAGGTAAGAACATCGAAGCCAGAACAGTGAAGTGATTTCCCCAAAGCCTCAGCTTTACTTTTCAGCTGATCAAGGAAGGGTCTTCCAACCCCCTGGCAGCTGTTATTTGTCAGAGGACATGTTTAAACTTTCAATAACAATACTATTGGTGGCTAGTATTTTCATATTATATATGTGGTCTTTCAATTTTAACGTCATGAAATTTACACCAGGAGACTATTAGAAATGTAGATGCTGGTTCCTTAATTTGGGGAGTACGGTCTAGGAATGTGTTTGTTTAATTAATACTTTTAACATCTCTCACCCAGGGGGCATAAGGACCACACTTTGGGAAACATGCTTTAACCACCCGCTTGAGGGTGCTTCTTATTGCATTTAAGGTAATCAGTTAGCTGTTGTTTTCTGTCCAGGCCTTACATCTCACCACGTCTCATTGCACTGTGTCTTGCTACTGAGGTCTGGGGAAAGTCTCCTGGACCAGCCTGGGTGGATTTCAGGGGTAGAAACAAAGGTCATCTCAGGGCTGTGCTGGGATCTGGCTCAGAAAGAAACAGAGTCAAGTTGCAGGGGGTATGGTGAGGCTGGAGGAGGAAGACGGAGCAGCAGGTAGGAACAGAGCTGCTGAGAGCAGGAGTGAGGACAGCCTGCCAAGGGGGATTGAGTGCAAGAGTTCAAGGCCAGAGAGTGAATGAACTAAGGGTGACTGAGACTTTGTCTTATTGGAAACCAGGGTTGTATATGAGAGAGAAGAAGAAAGAGAATGAAGGCTAGAGTAAGTTCCCTGTGTCTCTATGTGCCTACTGCAGGACCCAGCTACACAAGATGCCTCAATTCTTGTGATCTGATTTCCCAGGGCAGCTGGCCTAATGTTTTGCACACACCAGCCTCCAAGCATTTCTTATATTCCATTCCTTCTTCTCCTTTCTCTTCTTCTTCTCCTTCTTCTTCTTTTTAAAGTAATAGCACAATGAAATTCCCATTGTAATTCAGTGGGTTAAGAACCCAGCCAGTATCCATGAGGATATGGGTTTGATCCTTGGCCTTGCTTAGTGGGTTAAGGGTCCAGTGTTGCCACAAGCTGTGGCATAGGTCACAGATGTGGGTTGCATCTGGCATTGCTGTGGCTGTAGTGTAGGCCAGCAGCTGCAGCTCTGATTCAACCCCTAGCCTGGGAACTTCCATTTGCCATAGGTACAGCCCTAAAAAAAATAATAAAGTAATAGTACCAGGAGTTATGAACAAAAGAAGACATAGAGCACTAAGAAGGACCAGGAATCACAGGCACAGGGAGGAAAATTCCATGAAGGACATACTTAAAGAGATTCTGCTCCTCTTTCCATTGAGAAGTGCAGGAATGGGGACACAGGGCTCCGGTCCCCAGCCAGGGCTTTGTGATGTCCAGGATGTTTCAGAGCCTTTGATCCTGCCTGGCAGGATAGAAGGCAGAACCTGTCCAAAGTGCCACTTGGTCCTTTTGTATCACTTCTCCATCAGGCTAGGCGAGTGTGAAGGGCCAGGGCCAGCAGAAGGGAAGAGGACTATAAATAATCTGGTGACAGAAGGCTCAGGCTGTCTGTGCCTTCTCTTTCCCCAGTCATTTCAGAGACAGCCGGGTGAGACCAGGCCTTCTGTGTGGCTCTCCCGCTGGAGGGAAAAGAGCACAGCAGCTACTTAGCATCACTGTCCTGGTACCCAGTGTTCTCTGTGGCTTCATGCTGGGAGCCCTACTTATTCTCGTCTGGAGTGTGCTCACAAAATAGAAGGCTGCTGCAGCCTCAGGGCACAGAGTGCAGGTAACCTCAAAATGCTCCTGAGGGCTGCAGGAGTACTGGGAGAGGTAGAAGAAGTAATGCATCCTGTCTGT
This sequence comes from Catagonus wagneri, assembly GCA_004024745.2. Lineage (NCBI taxonomy): Eukaryota > Metazoa > Chordata > Mammalia > Artiodactyla > Tayassuidae > Catagonus > Catagonus wagneri. The sequence continues at coordinate 3,974,781 of PVHT020001179.1, forward strand.
CCCTTGATTGCCCACACCTCCACTCAAACTGGCTGAGGGCAACTTGAGGGCTGGGACTCAAGTCTCATTCATTCATTTCAACTCCAGAATCTTCTGGGTTTACCTAGGTACTCAATTAATTTTGGCTCAAAATCAATGTTGGCTAAAGTAAAAATTAGTTAAGACAATGAAATGGCGGGAAGTACAATGAAATGGCAGAAAGAAAAAAATGCATTCTGAAGATAGCATCACTACCCTAACAGCCAAAGTCCTGAGAGGTAATGCAAGCCAGGTGCTGTGCTAAGCTTGAATTATCTTATTTACCTCCAAGACCATCCATTGAGGAAACGGAATTTCCGTTAACTTCCTGATATTCCTTGTTCATTATTAAACAGTTGATAACTAAAACCAGGAATCAGAACATTAGCAGCCTGATCTCAGAGCCCTCCACTGAGAAGCATTGCACTTAACCATCCCCATCACATCACAGCCCCTGCTGACTTAATTCTTGCATAAATAAATACAAGTTCAAAGCCTATCCTTTTAAAAATGTATTTCCTTAGGGGTCTTGTATGTGAGTCAAAGCTGTTTCTCAGCTTTCCTGCCAAAGAAAAATGTCTTCTGTAAAATTCTTATGCGGACGATGTTTGAATTCATGGATGTGAGTGAGAAGCTAGAGCTGAAAACCAGGTAAATGTCCAGGAGGAGGTGGGGGAGGAAGTACATCTCTGCTCTAAAGGACAGCTGTTCGGGAACTTACAAATTTTACAGACCAAACCTGGGCGTGTACAGGGGTGGAGGAGGGACTCAACCCACAGTCCTGACTTATTAACATTTTATAAATAGGGAACTTCATTTGCCAGAGAAGATATGGTCTTGGCGTTACCTCTTCTGTCAACACTGTCCTTAAAGAATGAACTTTTCCTTCCCTTTCATATTTCTTTATATAAAGGGGTGGAGTGGGGGGAGCGCGGAGGCCAAAGATGACCTTTACTTTAAAACTTCATGGAAACAAAAATATCTCAGTGGCTAGAGTTTGCTTTGTGGCCTAGCAGGTTAAGAATCTGACTAGTATCCATGAGGATGTGGGTTCCATCACTGGCCTCACTCAGTGGTTTAAGGATCCAGCATTGCTGCAAGCTGCCGTGTAGGTTGCAAATATGGCTCAGATCTGATATTGCCCATGGCTGCTGTGGTTCTGATTAGACCCCAGCCTGGGAACTTCCATATGCCGCAGGTGCAGCTCTAAAATCAAAGAAAGATAAAAAAAAAAAATCTCAGTAGCAAAACTACCTCCTCCCTCCTTCCACGCCTTCAGCGCTTCTGTGTAATGTTTTTATCAGGCTGGTTTTAACTCATGAAAGATGAAGTACAATCTGATGGCAGGAGGGTCAGTAGATCAGCCTGAATACCTTCTGAGCTGTGGGTAAGCGGAGCAGACTCCCCCAAAGGCAACTCGGAAAATCAGCTCGACACGGCTCTTCATTTTCTGAGAGCTGGAGAATGAAAATGAGAAAGTCTTGCAACCTGCTAAAATGACTTACAAAAAGCCCTGTGAGTCCTTCCCTCCAGGGAGAGGGGAGGGAGGAAGAAAATGTTCCAAATGGCACAGCAAATGGGGCCATCTATTTATGAAATCCGCGTGAGATTTTCTGTGGGAGGGATACTCAGTGATGAGAAAACTTGTCCTGGTTCCTCCAACTCAGAACTTGCCTAACAGTAACTGCTACATCTCTAGCTGAACTGGATATTGTTTTAACTGAAAAGGCGGTTGGGGTTTACTGAAGAATGGACTAGCTTGGAGTAGGCAGGTCTTGGGTTAGAGTCTTAGCACCACTCTGGCCGGTTATTCGGGACAATGCACTTCTCCTGGAGGTACAGGCAAGCCCACAGACTTCTGCTGGAATATAAGAGGCTTTATTCTCTTCAACTTGGCCCACAGGAATGGGGACACTCAGGTTCCATGTCACTTCTCAAGCCAAGTCTTCTACCATGCTTCTGACCTCTGGGTCCTTATGATCCAACCACACTTAGCTTTTTAGCATCTCAAACTCTGCTTGCATGCTGTGACACCCAGCACCTACTCTTTTCTCTGTCTGGGGAATAGATGTGCCACTCCCAACTTCCACCCCCCAACTCCACCCCCTGAACTGAGTTATCATCTCCCTATGGAAGCATCAACATCCATGGGGCCAGGCTTGTGCTAAACACTCTGATATAGCACATTAGACTTTTGTTTGCAGCATGTTCCAGAGTTGTGATTTCATATTTAGTGACATACTCATAAGACTGTAAGTGTCCTGAGGTCAGGGTGTGTCTTTGTTTTGTTGCTACTGTTACCCTCAGTTCTGCCATTTAGCAAACACTCAATAACATGGTTGAATCGCTATGTGACCTTTACTGAGCTTTGATTTCCTCCTTTGTAAAATTGCAACAATAGTACCTGGCTCACAGGAGTGTTCCAAGATTAAATGTGGTAAAGTATATGGAAGTCTTACAGTCTCTATAAGCACCTAATGCTGGCTTCCCCTCATCTGCTAATTCCAAGCTGGTTTCCAGTCTCATTGCTCCAGTGAATCTGCTCTTTTTAAAGCTGGACAGCTACATGTAAAAGAATGAAATTAGTACATTCTCTAACACCGTACACAAAAATAAACTCAAGTTGGATTAAAGACCTAAACATAAGGCCAGATACTATAAAACTCCTTGAGGAAAACATAGACAAAACACCCTTTGACATAAATCATAGCAATATCTTGTTTGATCCACCTCCTAGAAAAATGACTATAAAAACAAAAATAAACCAGTGGGACCTAATTAAACTTAAAAGCTTTTGCACAATAAAGGAAACCATAAACAAAAAGAAAAGACAACCCACAGAATGGGAGAAAACCTTTTCAAATAAAGAGACCTACAAGGGATTAATCTCCAAAGTATACAAACATCTTATGGAGGTTTATATCAAAGAAACACAAAAACGAAATTAAAAAATGGGCAGATGATCTAAACAGACATTTCTCCAAAGACATACAGATGGCCAAAAACACATGAAAAGATGCTCAAGATCACTAATTATTAAAGACATGCAAGTCAAAACTACAATGAGGTATCACCTCACACCAGTCAGAATGGCCATCATCAAAAAGTTTAGAAAAAATAAATACTAAAGAGGGTGTGGAGAAAAGGGAACCCTCTTACACTATTGACAGAAATGTAAATTGGTGCAACTACTATGGAAAACAGGATGGAGGTTCTTTTTTTAATAATGATTTTTATTTTTTCCATTATAGCTGATTTACAGTGTTCTGTCAATTTTCTGCTGCAGAGCAAGGTGACCCAGTCACACATACATGTATACATTCTTTCTTCTCACATTATCATGCTCCATCAAAAGGGACCAGATATAGTTCCCAGTGCCAAACAGCAGGATCCCATTGCTTATCCATTCCAAAGGCTATAGTTTGCATCTCTTAACTTCAAATTCCCAGTATCTCTCACTCCCTTCCACTCCCTCTTGGCAACCAGAAGTCTGTTTACCATGTCCATAACTTTCTTTTCTGTGGAAAGGTTCATTTGGGCTCTATATTAGATTCCAGATACAGGTGAAATCATGTGGTATTTGTCTTTCTCTTTCTGACTTACTTCACTTGGTATGAGAGTCTCTAGTTCCATCCATGTTGCTGTAAATGGCATTACTTTGTTCTTTTTTATAGCTGAGTAGTATTCCATTGTGTATATATACCACATCTTCTTAATCCATTCATCTGTAGATGGACATTTAGGTTGTTTCCATGTCCTGGCTATTGTGACTAGTGCTGCAATGAACATGTGGGTGCATGTGTGTTTTTCAAGGAAAGTTTTGTCTGGGAATGCATTTTTCACAGAACTAGAACAAACAATCCAAAAATTTATATGGAACCACAAAAGACCCAGAATCGCCAAAGCAATCCTGAGGAACAAAAACCAAGCAGGAGGCATACTCTCCCATTATGGAGGTTCTTTAAAAACTAAATAGAGAGAGCTACCATATGATCCAATAATCCCACTCCTGGGTATATATCCAGAGAAAACCACAATTCAAAAGATATGTGCACCTCAGTGCTCATAGTAGTGGTATTTATAAGAACCAAGATACAGAAGCAAACTAAATATTCATCAACAGAGGAAAGGATAAAGGAAATGTGGTACATATATACAATGGAATATTACTCAGCCATTAAAGAATGGAATAATGCCATTTGCAGATACATTTGATGGACCTAGAGATTAGTATACTGAGTGAAGTCAGACAGAGAAAGACAAATATCATATGATATCACTTACATGTGGAGTCTAACAAAAATGATACAAAAGAATTTATTTAAAAAACAGAAGCAAACTCTCAGATTTTTACATCAATCTTATAGTTACCATAGGTGAAACCACTGAGGGGAGGGAAGAATTGCGAGGGTGGGGATAACACATACACACTACTGTACAAAAGAGATGATTATTGAGAAACTATTGTATATTACAGGAAAGTCTACTTAATAGTTTATAATAACCTATGTGGGAAAAGAATGAATATATTTATATGTATAACTGATTCACTTTGCTCTACACCTGAAATCAATACATTATAAATCAACTATACTCCAATAAAATTGTATGTAATAAAGTAAAATAAAATCACAATGGCCTGCTGATAGATAAATCTGAAAGTTACTTCTTGATCCTTGTGCCAGAGAAGATAATGCTCACTAAATACAACATCCCACTGCATCCCCTACATTTCTTTGATTTCTTCTTAGTAAGCAGAGCCGTGACTAGTTCTGGCCAATGAAATATATACCCGTCCTTGTGTGTCTTTTAGACTGAGGCAGTGAAAAGCTTTTGTGTGGATGCCAGTCTCTCTCTTCTTCCATCCCAGTGACCAGGGTTGCTTGCTTCCCACAGATGCAAGATAGGGTAGCTTAAGTCACCCCAGTTCCTTAAGTGTCCAGCCGAGGTCATGTAACATATAAGAAATAAACCTTTACTGACTTAAGACAATGGGTTCGAGGGATGAATTTATTTCTGTAGCATCACCTAGTCTAGTCCAGTGAACACAGATCCTATCCTGTTCCACTTCTGCATTGTTTAGGATTGTTAGCTATGTATCTTTTTTGAAATTGTTTTTATCTCCAGCTTCTAGAAGTCTGCTCTTTCCTGATTCTCCTCCTTCTCAGACATTGTCTCAGTAGCTTTGAAGGTCTCTTCTTCATCCACCCATGTTCCTTCAGGAGAGTATTCCTCAGGGTTCCTTTTGTGGTTTCTATTCTCTCTTACTCTCCATGCCTTCTGTGAATTATTTTATCTAGCCTCATAGCTGCAACAACTAACTTAATCCTAACTCACTCTAAATCTCTATCACTAAGCGGTCTCTCTCTCGCTCCTGGATATGAGACCCCTATGTTTAACTGCCCCTTGGCAATCTGTGCTGGGGTGTTTTCACAAGCATCTCAAGCTTAGCATGTCCAAGAGTGAATATGTAATCTTTTCTTCCTGTAGTTTTCATTAATATAAACATGAGAATGTGCTTTCTGATGCTCTTTTTGCTTTAACTGCCAGAAATTCATTGCAAAGTGGTAAAAACCAAAAGAAATGTATTGGTTCATAAAATAACTAGGATGCCTAGGAGGTGGAGCTGGCACCAAGGATCCAGGAAGCCAAATGATTTCTCTCTAACTGGATCTTCTATGTCTAAATCTCTTTCTCCCCTCCCCACTTCTGTTTTGCTATGTTCCTTGCATTCTTTTCCTTCGTTGTGGTAGGGGAATTGGGAGAAGTGGGGTAGAAGGACATGAACACTGACTTTACTTTCTCCTGGTATCTGTTTATAAACTCTCAAGAACCGTAACTGTCCTTTGGCAAATCACTGCATCCAGGGGCTGATGAAGTAAGATGTCCAGAAACATATCAAACCTCTCCACTAGAGCCTGAAAGCCTGAGTACTGTAACTGACAGAGGCCACTCAAGGGCCACGTGGAGTGAAGCATTTCCCGAGTGGAAAAGAGGTACTTTCGTAGAAGGAAGAAGGTGTGCTGAGCAGATGTTTGCTTTTTCTCTTCTCCAGATCAGCCTTAGATTTCTCCTCACTCACATACACTGTGATCCTGCCACAGAAAACCCAGCAGTTGCCCTTGTACACTTCACTAATATATAACGACAATTCTTTGGGCACTCGTTTATCTTTTCCTGAAATGTCAGACCATCCCCAAAACCATTTGGAAAAGACCTTCTTTCCCTCCAGACTCTCCTTGGGAAGCCTCTCCTGATTCCTCCAAGAAGACATGACTGCTTCCATCTTTGGGCACCAAATGTATCTTATATACACACCCAGTACTTAGACCGTATCGGACATATTCATTTATAGGACTGTCCTTAGTACTTTATTTGGGATCTTTGAAGGAAGGCTTGGATCATAAACATATTTTCAACTTCCGTACCTAACATGGTGTTTTAGTTGAATTTCCCAGTAAATATGCATCAGATCTGAATCCGATTGTTTAATAACCCTCCTGAGTGTATTTATTCATCTCTTTATTTGGCAAATATTTACTCAGTTTTTTCTGTTTTCTAGGTACCATTCTAAGTGATTAAAACAGATTATATAGCAAAAAGTAAGATTTATGCCCTCTAGGGGCTTATGCTTTACTGGTAGAGACAAACAATAAAACACATAAACGAATAGATAAATATATTTTTTCAGACAACGATGAAAGATATGAAGGAAATATAGTAATGGGACAGAAACTGTAAGGTATGAGGGATACTTTAGTTGCAGAGTCTGGGTAGTGGCCTCTACTGATAATTGGGGTAGCCATGCAAAGGTGTGGGGTGGAAGACACACCAGGAGGAAAGGGGCTTATGGGTGAGTTAAAAGAGCAGAAAGAGACCAGATGGTGACCCAGGGAGAGGCTAGTAAGAGATGATGTATGAGGTAGGCATAGCCAGATTATCTAGGACTTTAAAGGACACTGGATTTTATGCTACTTATAAAAAGGAAGCTAAAGAGTGAGTTACATGATGTGGTTATAGTTTAAAAATATCACTATGGCTGTCAAGTGAAGAACAGACTGCTGCGTGTATTGAGGGGTGTAAGTGTAGATGGCAAAACTGAAAGCAAGGTGCTTAATAAGCTGGGCATTGCAGGGGTTCAAGGAAAATATGGTAGTTTGGAACAGGGTCATGGCAGAGAATATCATAAAAATAAATCACATTTAAAGTGTGAAGAAATACATATATAAGTACTTCTCATAGATGCTCATTCAAGCAAACCATGATCAATATAAAATATACAAACAGGAAGTGGAGAATTTTCTTCCTTCATTATCTATGTGCCCATTCAACAGATATTTATGGAGCCTTTCCTAAACTCAACCCCTTAGGCCAGGAGCCAAAGAAGTAGTTGTAAACAAGATTGACAGAGATTCCGTCATTCTAGAAGTTTTAATTTAGTGGGGAAAGACAGATGTTAAATAAGTGAATCTGGAGATATTAGTAAATTCTACTGTGAGGATGTGAGGATTTAAAGGAGAACTAGAAGATTTAAAAAAGGACTGGAAGTGATCTCAGGCTATGAGCTGAGGATGAGAAAGAAATATCCCAGCAAAGAGGAGGAGGAATGAGAGTAGTCAAAGCAGAGGGGACAGATCTTGCAGATGCTCTGAAGCTGGAAAGAGGAGGTCCTCAGAGGAAGTGAAAAAAGGCTTATCCTGGATCCTCCATCATGAGGCTGTCTGATTAGCAAAAGAAGCTGGGGTAGAAAGCAGAGGCAAGATTGATAGGTCTCTGTAGGCACTGTTAAAGAGTCTTGAGTTTACCCTAGAAGCAATGGCAGACCATCCAGGCACTTTAATCTCTGTCATTGAAGAAAAAGAGTTGGAATCTTTCTGTGTATGTATGTTGGCAAAGTGTCCCGGGGGATCTGGAGAGACTCCTTACTCATCACTGTGTCCCCTTCTGCATATGCAGATGGAGACATTCAGCATGTAGGAAAACAATCATTCTGATTACCCTCAACTCTCCCAGTGAAAAGGGGGTTTGCACAAATGGATTCTACAGAAGGAAGAGTGACAGCTGGTATGTCACAGTGAAGCATGGGCTCCAGGATCCCGCAGACTTAGGTCTAAATTGGGTCCATCATTTACTGGATATGAACTCATGAAAGTATTCTGTTTTTTTTTTTTTTTTTTTTTAGCTATATTTTCCTTCTCAGCATCAGAGGATGATAAATCTTTCAATTAGGACGCTTTTAGCTTTAGATTGCAAAAAAAAAAACAACCCAAAAACAAAACATGATTTACCTGACTTGACTGACTTGACTTAGGAAATATCTTATCTCACAGAGCAAGGGGTTTTGAGGTAGAGGAAATGGGGTCAGCGGGTTAAGAACTTGAAATCACCATGGCCCCAGAGTTTATTTTTCCATCTTTTTTCTCTGTCATCTTGGTGCTTGTCCAACTCCCCTCATTATCATAACAGGGCTGAGGCAGCTCTAGGCATTACCCACAGACTAGTGGTGAAGAGGATTATGTCCTTTTTATGCATGTCTAAGACAACAAAAAAGAAAACCCTTCCCAGAAGTCTCTGAGCAGCCTGTTCTTCATGCCTCATTGGCTAGAACCATGCTATAGGCTTATGCCTGAGCCAGCCGCAGACAAGAGGATTCCATCACTATAACTAGTTTAGTTTCATCTTGATTCACCTTTCAGGTGTGGATTGGGCTCACTTAACCTGCAGCATTGGAGCACAAGAGGAGGGTGGATAGTTCAACTAAAACTGTAACAAATGTGGAAGGTGTGGTGAACTGTTACTGAGTAGGCAATGTGACACTGTCTAATAATTTAGTGTCCATATTTCAGGGTAGTGATCCATACTTCTGAAAATGTCTGGAATGAATGTTACCGCTGTATTTCTAATAAGTTCTTTGCAAGGTCTTTAAATCTATCTGTACAATTAGAAATCCATTTTGTTAATCATTAAAATAAATCCCCAGGACCTCTATTGACTAGCCGCATGGGAGGCCCTGTCTGGGATTAAACATGATGTAAGGGAACTAATATTTTTTCAAACATGTAGAATTAAGACTTTAACTCTGTCCAGCCCATAATCTTCTGTTTCTTCAAATTCAGTCAGAATGAATTAGGTTTTACTAACTTTTTTTAGGTAGCATAGCTGTTAAGCATATGAGCACCAGAATTACACAAGCATCAATTTAAATCTTGCTTCCATCATATTTTGTCAGTATTAAACTTTCCAATATTTAGTTTTTTCAGCTTTAACATGGGCATAATAATATTATCATATTATGAGGATTAAGACAAATAATACATGTAAAGTTAGTGGAACATAGTGCGTATTCAATAAATATTAGTTCCTTTGGTTGTTATCTAGCTCAAATTGTGGTCCAGAAGATTAAATGAGATGATGCATCTATAGCAATGGCATGTAGCAAACAGTTAACAAAAAATATCTATTATGTTTGCCATGAGCCAGAACAGTAGCTGCCTTTATTAATACCATGGAGATTTTTCTACATTTTGATTGGTGGAGCTATGCCACTCTAATCATACTACACGTATTAATTTTTTAGACAAAACATATGGTTATGTGTTTCAAATTACTGACTGCTCCCTTCAGAGCCTGTCATGTTACACTAAATGGTCTGGTGTGGTCATTCACCAAACTAATAATTAAATGCTGGAATTCTGCTAAAACAAGTTACAAGCAAAAGATATTGGTCTTCAGCCTATACCCAGAAATGAATGTTTTAAAAACTATACACTTTATCCTTTTCAAAAGTTGACTTGTCCTTAATCCCCCTTAACTGTCTTTATTTACTGAATTCCTCAGTCCAGGGGCTTTCATGTTCACAGTAAGAGAGGAGTTTCTCTGTTTTTCATTCTTAATGATAACAACAATAAAAATATCTTTCATTAGGGATTTTAATGGGCCCTGACATAATTCATGTCATTCTGACATAAGCTGCTTTAAATTACTAAGTAGTGGAGCTTTTGTGGTGACTGATTGTGCCAAGAAAGAAGTAAGAGTTTAAAATGGGTTTTTAGAATGGAATTAAAGGAAGATGGGGTGGGGGGTATTTGCTGGAAGAACCGAGATCAATAACAGATTTCTAGTTTCCAGTTGGGAGAGAAGCTTGTGCCACTAGAATTGGAATGGTTCTGAAGTTTCGGTCTACTTGTCCTCTGTTTTTGTGTTTTCAAATGCCTCCCTCAGCGATACTACCCAGTGATATCCTAGGAAGCACCCATCAGTCATTGAGATCTCCTGAAAAAAAGGCCTGAGATATTTCATGCAATGACATTTTCAAGACAACAGCACTGGAACTGACTGTCATTCTCTTTGAAGAGATTATTAGGACCGATATCATTGTGCCTTACATCCTAATTTGCCTCACTCACCATCAGAAGGCTAAGTCTTCTCCATTAGCCATGATCATCCAAAATTTTACCCTCATATATTCTGTAAATCTCATGGTTTGAATCTGATAGACATCCCCCCAGGAAAACCACTTTGTGTAGTCCCCTCCCACATTGAATAGAGCTGGTTTTATAAAAGGACATTGCAAAAATGATGGAATGTGACTTCTGAAGTTAGATTCTAAAAGACATTAAGGCTTTCAATCTTGCTTTCTTTTATTGCTTGCTTTGGGAGGAAGCCAGCTGGCATTGGGGGATAGGCAAAAAGCCCTATGAAGAGACAAATATGGTGAGGACTGAGGTCTCCCACCAGAAGCCATGTGAATGAGTCATCTTGGAAGCACATCCTCCAGCCCCAGTCAAGCCTTCAGATGACTAGAGCCCAAGCTAACATCTTGACAGCAGACATCTAAGAAGCCCTGAGCCAGAATCACACTGGTAAGCTACTCCTGAATTCCTGGACCACAGAAATTGTGAGATAATAAACATTTCATGTATAAACCATTCTGGTTTTAGAGTACTCTGTTGTACAGCAATATATAACTAATAGCAGTGCTTACCTTCCCATCCTTCTCGAATCCTATGTTCTGCTTCCTTAAGTTTCTGATCTATGATCAATAAGTTCCAAAATCCTTAATCATTCAAGCATTTACTCAAACATCTGTCTTAGCTGAAACTTTACTCCAGATGACATTGCTTCCCATTTACCTCTCTAATAGTTAGAACACAATCAGCTGCAAATAAGAGAATGATTCACAGTGGTTTACACAATGAAGACATTTAATTATCTCACATAGCAAGAAGTCTAGAAAAAGCTGTTTTTAAGTCTGGAGCAACATCTCAATACTGTTTCTATCTTTTCAATCTGCTAAACTTAGCATATTAACATTTTGTTCTCACGCTCATCGCTCCATAGCCACACAGTGGCTGCTATAGCTCCAGGCATCATATCCATATCCAAACACAAATAAGGAAAAAGGGAAGATGACAATGAACTCAGCTCTCACAATTATCCTTTGATAAAACAAATTCTTCAGAAAACTCCCAGCAGATTTCCACTTATGTCTGGTTGACTTTCTAATACAGCGACTCTCTGATGTAGTGTCCTCCTCCATATCTTTTTTTAAAAGGTGCTTAATACCATCTGAAATATGTATCTATTTGCCTTGTCTGCCTCCTCTTATTAGAATGTAAGCTTCACAAGAGCATTTCTTTTGTATGTTTTATTCATGGCTGTATCCTCAGCACCTAGAACCAGGCCGCTATATATACGGGTGCTCAAAAGTACATCTTGCTGAACGAATGTCTTTGGCCATAAGTATATCATAGCTGCATATTAGCTACAAAAAAAGGTCAAGCAAAAAAAAAAAAAAGGTGCTGGCAAGTGGAATGGTAATGACTTTGATCTCTTCAGCCCAATATTTATTACTTCCCTGATATGGATACCCAATTGGGATTTTTAAACAAAAAGGAAGAGACGGGAACGGAATCTGACTAGTAACCATGAGGAGGCATGTTTTATCGCTGACCTCACTCAGTAGCTTGGGGATCTAGTGTTGCCTTGAGCTGTGGTGTAGGTCGCAGAGGCAGCTCAGATCCTGTGTTGCTGTGGCTGTGGTGTAGGCCAGCAGCTGTAGCTCCAATTTGACCCCTAGCCTAGGAACTTCCATATGCCAAAGGTGAGGCCCTAAAAAGCAAAAAGTAAAAATAAATAAAAAGGAAGAGATGGAGGAATGGCTGTTAGCTAAAGAACCAACAGAGTCTGCCCAAAGTCCTCCCAAGCAAAGCACAGGTTTCTTTTTTTTCTTTTTTTTTTTCCTGTTTCAACTCCTCCTGGTATTAGGATTGAGAAATAAGGTTGATATCTTTCCTGCTCTCCATTCCAACATTTGTTTTTCTCTTAGTTTTTATGGCCACACCTGTGCTGTATGGAATTTCTGGGCCAGGGGTCAAATCAGAGCTGCAGCTGGGACTTATGCCACAACGAGGACAACACCAGATCTGGGCCACTTTTGCAACCTATACCATAGTCTGTGGCAATGGTAGATCCTTAACACACTGAGTGAGGCCTGGGATGGAACCTGCATCCTCACAGAGACAGTGTCTGGTTCTTAACCAGCTAAGCCACAATGGGAACCGCTCCAACATCTTTGTTGTTGTTGTTTTGGTTTTTTTGTCTTTTGTCATTTTAGGGTGGCATGTGGAGTTTCCCAGGCTAGGGGTCCAATCGGAGCTACAGCCACTGGCTTGCACCACAGCCACAGCAACGTGGGATCCGAGCCTCGTCTATAACCTACAGCACAGCTCACAGCAATGCTGGATCGTTAATCCACCAAGCAAGGCCAGGGATCAAACCCACAACCTCATAGTTCCTAGTCGGATTCGTTAACCACTGAGCCACGACGGGAACTCCAGAACTCCTCCAACTTTTAAACTTTTTTCTACTCTATCTTGCAAAATCCTCCATTTATTTGAGGTTTACTCCCTACAGATATATTCTCCTTGTTACTACCACTTACAGGGTCATCTCATATCTGTTTCATGTTCCTCCTCTTCATTTCCAGGGCTAACTTCTCAGCACTCAGGTCCCAAATCATTTCACTTCCTTTGAAAGAACCTACTTGACTCTCCTATTTAAATAGCCCTCATTCTCTTTGCACTCCCTCCTGCTCCTGTTACTTCATTTTGTTTCTGTGGATGAACCATTCTATATGAATATCTTTTAATTAGTTAATTTATTGTTTGTTTTTTTTTTCATCTACCCTCTCCCAATAGACCATAAATCCCATGAAAGTAGAGCTATTACATGCCTAGTTAACAGCTGCGTCTCCAGGGTGTGGAATGGTGCTGAAACGTCATGGTGCTTAAATGATTTTCTGATGAATAAATAAATGAATGACAGCCTCCCTACTTCCACATAAAACACCCTTGTCTTGAATTCTCATATTTCTGTCACTCTTAGCTCAGCTCTCTTCTCTACTTCCATGGCAATATTCCAAAAGCATCACCCAAACTTCTGCTACCATTTCTTTACCTTCTCTACCCTTAGACTGGCTTCCACCTCCGTTTTGCCACCTTCCTGGCCAGTGGCAACAATAACTTCTCCTGGTCAGTAGTCACCAAATTTCAGTTGGCCAGTTTTCAGTTGTTTTCCTTTTGGGCCTACATCATTCAATAAGAAACAGTGTTTCAATATGAAAAATCAGATCCACACCGGACATTGCAGATGTAGACCACTTCCACTGTTGCAGAGAGCTCCAGATTCCATGGCAGCAGTTAATATTCTTGTGGTTTGGCTCCTTCCTCGTTGGACTTTTCTTCCTCTGCCTCCTTTGAAGGACCTTTCCCTTCAAATCTAATTTTAAATATAGAAAAATTTCATGGCTAAGTTTCAGGCTATCGAGCCTTCTAAATTATCTTTAGGTTAACTTATCCATTCCTCTTAAGTGACATCAACAAGCTGATGAGTCAGGAATTTATATCTCCCATTCAAACTTCTCTTTTGAGCTCCAAGTTCAAACAGCCCACATTCTACTTGATATCTCAAATCTTCTGTGTTGAAACGAACTCTCAGTGTTCTCCCTGAGTATCCTTGTCTCCCCAGTCTTCACTGTGTTAGGAATGGTACCACCATGAACCCATTGCTCATACCAGCAATCTACATATTGGCCTGATTCCTCAACAGACCATGCAAGTCCTGACTCTTCCTCCTCCATACCTATTCACTATATTTTTACTGTAGCATTTACTAAATTAACCATAAGCCCGTATGGTATATACATACGTATATTATATATACCAAATACCCATGTCACACACACATAGCACAACCATCACCCCTTGCTAGCACAAGTCCTTGTCATGACTAATCTGTATAAACCATAATCCCTCACTTTTCCTTCAAAACTGTCATCACGGAGCAGCCACAGTGACTATTTTAGAAAATTTCAGATTCTGTCACTTCTCTGACTGTTCACTAAATCTATAATAAAATTTAAACTCAATAACACGACCACAGTTTCCTGCATAACTTGCCACTACCCATATCTGCAACTTAGGTCCATAACCATCCACAAAGAGACTCCTCTCCAGCTGAACAAAAATTCCTTCTGTCCCTTAAATACATCAAGCTTTTCATTGTGCTGGGCCTTTCACACACTTTCTTCTCTGCCCAGAATAGCTTTCTCACATTTTGTCCTTGGCTGGCTACTCCAGACTCCAGTCCTCAGTTTAATTGCCCTTTTCTTGGAGAGAACATCTCAGACATCTTTTCCTGGTTTATTCTTTGAGTTAACATAGGTATAATAGATTATATACTGCATTTTACATATTTAATGACAAGGGAAATCTCCAAAATATTCTTTCTAGTAGTAAATATTATAATAGGTACTCATTTTCAGACATCATTTATATATATGTAATATACATCTATAAAAATAAATATATATAATGAATATATCTAAATTATATATAATATATAT